>SMDT01003116.1:0-283843 GCA_005392925.1 Aquilaria sinensis | reverse complement strand
GATGGAACAATTCAAAAACACAAGGCAAGGCTAGTGGCACATGGATACACACAGGAGCAAAGAGTTGATTTTAATAAGACATTCTCACCAGTTGTTAGGTTTAAAATAGTGAGAATGATCCTTGTAGTTGTAGCAAAGCACCAATGGAAAGTACTCCAATTTGATGTGAAGTCTGCTTTCCTCAATGGAGAATTGAAAGAAGAAGTTTATGTGCAACAACCTCAAGGATTCGAAAAGCCAAGAGAAAAATGAAAGGTCTACAGACTCAAGAAAGCTCTATATGGCCTGAAATAGGCGCCTCTAGAGCAAGGTACAGTAAAATAGATGAGTTTTTCCAAACTCATGGCTTTCACAGAAGTCCCAATAAACTTACCTTATATCCGAAAAAAAGGAGGAGATCATGTCATCATGGTAAGTCTATAAGTAGATGACATGATCTATACAAAGTCATCATCTCAGCTCATAATAGAATTTAGAAGATCAATGATGGAAGTATTCGAGATGACTGATATGGGGACTCTCAATTACTTTTTTGGCTTTGAGGTCCAACAAACCAAAGAAGGTATCTTCATATCTCAACAAAAATATACCACTGATGTACTGAAACAGTTCAATATGGATAAGTGCAAAGCTACAACTACCCCAATGAATGCAAATGAAAAACTTAAACCTCAAGATGGAATTGAAATGGTAGATTCAATGAGGTTTAAAAGCTTGGTTGATAAGTTGCTTTTTCTGTCTCATACTCGCCCAGATATAATGTTTGCAGTAAGCCTAGTGTCAAGGTACATGTAGAGTCCCACAAAGCATCATTATGGAGCAGCCATAAGGATACTTAGGTACATTTCAGGAACAAGAGATTATTGAATCTGGTACTTGAAGGATGCAGACCTAGTTTTACAAGGATATACTGATAGTGACTGGGCTGGAAGTTAAGAAGATAAAAGAAGCACTAGTGGGAACTGTTTTGTCTTGGGGTCTGGACCTATATCTGATTACCTAAAAAGTAAAGCACGATTGCTCTATCTTCAATTAAAGTAGCATATGTTGCTGCCAATATCGCTGCTTGTCAAATTGTTTGGCTCAGGAGATTGTTATATGATTTGAATCAACAACAACAGGAAGCAACTGTACTCTTCTGTGATAATGTTTTAGTAGTGGCCATAACGAGAAATCTTATTTTGCATGGAAGGACAAAACACATTGAGATCAAGCACGACTTCATATGGAAATTAGTTAATAAAGGAGAAGTGAAAGTAAAGTTCTGTAGAACAGAAGGTCAAATGGTTGACTTATTTACAAAAGCACTACCATTGGCAAAGTTTGAAGATTTGCAAGATAGACTAAACATTGGCCACATTGGCTCAAGGGGAAGTGTTGGAATAACTGATCCAATGTGACAAGAGGACACTAACGTGGAGTCCAAAGAGCAGGAAGTGAACGTTGTAGTTGCTGCATACAACTAGGAAGATTTGTTTAGATAAGATTAGTATGACTGAGTCTTTAGTTGTTTGTTTAAGATGGTTTTCTTGTTTCTTAAGTTTTAGCAAAGTTTGTTTTTGACGTTCCAAGTGTAATGCCTATATAAGGCATGTTTCGATTCAATAAAATATATGCAGCAGTTGCCATTGCTTTTATCTTCTTGTTCTACCATTTTCCTTCAACTCGGACCGCATAAAGATTGTTGTTCATGATTGAACTGGCTGAGCCATCCAATCCGGTTCTATTTTAATAACGCTAGATAACACTAAGCTGATAATTATTGTCTTCAAACCTTTACAAATTCACCTAAAGAAACTTTTTAAGCCTTAGCCTCAATTAAGGAACATCTAGATTAAAAATTTCATATAATGTGTGCAGCAAAAGGTAAATGTTTGGGCTTTCAAAAGATGGTCTAAGTAAGTATGGCATGTCTTTCTTTTTTTTTTTTACTCCTTCATAATATGGGTAATAGGAAAGCTGATCTAGCATGGAACACTTTAGTTTGTAGAAAAGGAATTCTTAACTGTGACATAACTTGCATTCAGAATAAAATGATAATAGCTGAAATACTTATTTCTCTAAACATATGGCCATAGGATTAAGGGCTAAGCAATGTTAAAAGAGCATGTTACAATGTGGAAGAGGATTACTTGACTAGGCCATTTTTCTTGAGCTATCTAAAATGGGACTCC
The DNA here is from genome assembly GCA_005392925.1 of Aquilaria sinensis. Classification (NCBI taxonomy): domain Eukaryota; kingdom Viridiplantae; phylum Streptophyta; class Magnoliopsida; order Malvales; family Thymelaeaceae; genus Aquilaria; species Aquilaria sinensis. Next base: position 281,669 of record SMDT01003116.1, on the reverse strand, counting down.
AAGTCATTTCTTCCTTTTGTTTTACACTGTTCCACACCGAAGAGTCCAAAATGCAGCTTTACTAAAGATATATTGTCGAGGGTTGTTGCTTGCAACTTGGAAGATTAGTTCTGCACCTGGTCCTCAAATAGGGTAAGAAGAGACCTTTTTTTAGTTCCTTTGTCTATTTCCTGACATTTTGGAAGAAGAAAAGGAAGAAGATTCCCATGGAAGGTCCAACTTTTCATTTTTAAAACTATTTACTAAAAACCCTTTCTTTATAAGATGTACACTTGATCTAGAATGATGCTTTCAAGCTATATAGTTCATCCTATGTATCAAACTTTGAATAGTTTCATCCTGTGTATCAAATTCCAAAGCACTTTAACACAAAAGATAAAAAGATGTCCTCATAAAAACAGGAATGCCAATACCATAGCTAATGACCTAAAAGATGACTCCACCTAGTGAAATACAAAATATCTTCATATGTTCTTTATTCTTTCATTTAGGTTCAAGATGAATATATCCACTATCTTTGCAAGCACTAAGTGGGTACATCATATATTAAGAAGCTAACCTTAACAAACCTAAGACAATATAAAACATCCAACAAAAAAACTTTCATCATATCATCCATCTATAAGTCTAGTTTACCAACAATAAAAAACAAATGAAACTTAATGGACAAGTAAAAGAGTGAAGAAAATATATTTGTTGCTTATTGATTTCCTCAACTTCCTCGAGGTCTATAAGCAACTGACTCACGAGAGCTCCATTGTCAATGTAAATAACTCAACATTCTGCAAATAATTGATTACAAGCATCCGCTACTCTAAACCATAAATTCATATAGCATTAAGATTCCCCTTAGCAGCAGAGGCATGGAAAACCAAACTTATAGCTATCCTAAAGTATTAGGATACATGAGAAAGGGATATTGGTGGAAGGATCAAATAAACAGTAAATTTTTTGCTATCAGGAATGTGTATGAACTATTTCTGAAATCATAATAATGTTTCCCTAATTTCTTATATAATTTCATAGTACTCAAACGGAGAAAATTTTTTTCCATTGGGTGGGAGAACTAGAAGAAAAAGAGATAGTTACCACACGTTCGAAACTAGAAAAGATCACATCACTAGATTAAGGGCCAACTCGAGCCATTTTGCTAAATCTGATAGAATTCCACTTAATTCACTAACTCTGTTAGCTGGTAATTTTCTGTCTCTTTCTCCTTTTGTACATAGTTGATGGTATTTAATATAAGTAAACAACTCAAGCAATGGGTTTTATGATCAATCTAAGCGTAATACAAATATAATGCATGATCAAAAGAGTAGTAACGTCTCTTAAGTTTTTACTATAGTATTTTTGCACAAAGATGCAGCAGTACACATTCAATTCATATAATTACATTCTTCTGGACAACGCATGCAGGCTAAAACTATAATAAGTGTTGGAAGATCTAACACCATTTTTTATTAGACTTACTAAAAAGAAGGAACTGAGAGATGTAGGTCTCTTCCTATTCAGTTTGGTAAGATCTAAACAATTCTCAGAGCCATAGCTAACCAAGGTCTCGCTTGGCCCCAACATAGCCCTTCAAATCAATATTCATCCAAAATGTTCTAATTAATTCTCTACCGCAATTTAGTTACTACCAAGAAGCAAATCACTTAAAGTTTAATTTTAACCATTAAAAGGTAGTAGTTAGCTACTTCGAGTTCCAATCCTTAAACACTACTCAAGTGAATCAAATCCTTAATCACCTAAATTCACTTAAGAAGAATTGTAAGATCCAAATCCAGAAATTTTGAATCATATTACAAGAATTGAAAATGAAAATAAAAAAACAAAAGATCAAACTTACCAGATCAAAGCTCTCCGAATACAGCAGCCTCACCACCTTCTCTTTGCCTTGACTCGTTTTTCCTCTGGTTCATTTCAGATCCCTCACTTTGTTTCTCAGATCACTTTCCGCTTTCCCCTGCTTTCAGGACTCTATAAAACCCTCCAAAATGCCCCTAAACTTCCTTGATCAGTAAGATGTAGCCCCTCAAGCTGAGACTCAGTGCACATAGACCCCTGAACAAGTGGGGTGTTCACCTGGCGGGTTTCAAACGGATTTCATTGTCCCAAGCTGACCTGCAATAAATTTCCTATCTATTCTCCGGGTGAAAAGTTGTTCTCCTCCCTTCCCATTCTTTTTTCTTTTTTGTCATTTTCTAGATTATGTGCTGCGGCAACTTGCCGAAATAGATAGTTCACTTTTTGCTAAACCCATTATTCCCTGGCAACACAATGTTTATTACCCTCTAATGTATTTGCCTGCTTATAATTTTAAATCAACACTCAAAAACGAAAAAAGGAATAAAACCAGGAGGCATTGGGAAATTAACCAAAAAAAAAACAAAAGTAGGATTTATTATTTTAGCCCATTGGGCTGATACAGGAAAAAAAAGAGACAAACATAACACACGATAGTGTGCTCTTTATTTCACGTGTTGCAGCTAAAACGCTCACACCCAAAAGTAGGTTTCTTCTTGCTTCGCACCCACTAGCGCCGGTCGAGCTGTCTCTCTCTACGCCATGGCAGGAGTGGCGTAGCTGAACTGGCAGCGCATGGGCTGGAGGCGGCAAATGGCGGGGAGATTCTCAGCAGTCTCCATCATCTCTCGTTCGCGCTCCATCTCACCCATCTCCTGCTCTATCATTTCCCGGATCGCGGGGCACCGGCACTGCGTGTCCATCTTGCGGAGCTGCTCGCAGCACAGGCGTTGGCGCTCCTCCTGGTTGTCCCTACTCCCGCGGCGGCGTTGCTGCTGCTGCAGGTACATCTGGCACTGGTTGAGCATCTGTTGCTGCTGCATCTGCTCCCGGCAGGTCTGGCCGGGCTGGTTCCCGGCCTCCTCGTCGATGGTGATGGTGGCGCGGAAGGAGGAGCTGGCGAGGACGAGGGACAGGGCGAAGACGGCGAGGAAGACGAGCGTCAGCTTGGCCATTTGCTGAGAGGGATTTTGAAGCTCGGTTTAGGATTGGTTTTTGGGTCTGGGATGAGAATTGGTGAAGAGGGGTGTGATTTATATAGGAGTGGGAGTACAATTGCATGGCGATTACGTGTTGAGGACACAGGAATGGATCCACGCGTAAGAGTTTTTGCATGCAAATTCACAGGCTTTTGTATTTTATTGCGGACGACACATGTACTTTATGTCTTTTTTTTTTTTTTTTTACTACATACGTCTCATATTTGTCATTAGATGTTGAGTCTTTGAAATTCAGTTTGATTGTTAAAAAAGTACTTAAAAATATTATTTAGAAATCATAAAATATAATTTATCTTTTACATCCAAATACATATATTTATGCGGCTTCACAAAAATATATGTAAAGACAAATACTAGCTAAGTCGTACCTAAATATTGGGTTGGATACCATAGAATTACCTCCATATTATATGAGAAGAGAAAAGTTCAAGAACAATGTATAAATATGAATAAGTAACAAATCCTAGAACACTAAAAACAAAAAAAATAAAAATAAAAAAATATACTATAAGATTGAAGGGTATGACATTTATAAATGGACAGACAGACACACAGAATACAACAGCAATGAATCACATGTAATCTACCCTATGGTTTTGTTTCTTTATGATCCGGCGTTCTTTAATATTATTTATTTATATATATATATATTTTTTGTAAAAATTATGAATGTTATGTTATGCATGAAAGTACTAATTAAGTATCTTTTTTTTTTTTTCAGAATTATCCCCGAATTATCCCCATCAACTGAATAATACAACTCTTAAAGTCAAGCTTTTCTTTTTTTTATGAAAGTTTTTCATTAGCTATAGATCATACGATATCTATCAACAAGATACAATATTAAATTTCACAAAGACAATTGGTTCAATTCACGTCATTTATATCGTATTTATGATAACATATTATACAGAAAATCTGTAAAAAAAAAATACGAGAATACATAGTATCCAAACCTATGGGCAAAAATTGTCGCTAGCTTTGGCCTCACAAAATTGTCAGAAAGCCTAAAGAGAATTAGAAAATCGGTGCATAACTTGTCATCAGAACATCGTAGGAAACTTTCATTAATTTTGCGATGATTGCTATTGTCGACCTAAGGAGCAGCTCGGTTTGTTCACCCCTTGTAATCCTACTCTTCGATGTACATCTTGTAGTGGTAGAGGATTTCTTGTTGCTGCGTCTACTACTAGCAGTTATGGCCTTGTGGGTTCTTTCTGTCATCATCCATGGTGATGGTGGAACCCTAGATGCATGGAGGTACTAGCGATAAGCGAAAGGGTGAAAATGATGAGTAACAAGAGAGTATTGAGCTTTCCCATGCCTGAAAAGATCATTGAAGCTTAAGTGAAGAATTGGTAAGGGAAATGCTGTGGTTGAGTGTTAGCTATTTGGGATTAATTGGTGGGATTTGTATAGGAGCCACATTTCTTTGTTTTCTTTCTTTCATTTTTAGGAGATACATTTATAATATAGCAAACAGAAGAATGTTCTATTGAAAGGTCAAGAAAAACTTCATTCAAGTATAACCAAGGAGATGAGGCCGAGATGGAAAAAAGGTGCATAACGCAACTCAACTACATTTAGCTTATGAGGTTTCTATGAGAGGTTGTTGATGAAACTACAGCGGCGGGACTATGGAAACAATTAGAGAGTAGATATATGAAGAAAACCCTAGCTATAGTAAGAAGCCATGAGAGAGAAAGAGCGAGAGAGGGAGAGAGAGAAAGAGAGAATCGGGGGCCATGGTCTTGAGAAGGAATACAGGGCAGCCAATTCCTGTTGTTGAGAATAGCACAAACAAGGAGATGAAATGCTTTTTTCTGTGTTATTACATTCTGAATAACCAACACACTTAACATCAAATAGAGCAGACTGTAGTTATAACGTTAACAAGCAACTAACTCAGCTAACTTAATGCAACAGGACTCTGACTTTGCTAACAAACTAACTAACAGAGATATCAACTAACTAACAGAGATATCCTTTTATTTGACTTGCTCTTCACGCATTCTCAGGAACTTAGGCTTTGACTCACCTCTTCAACACTCCCCCTTGATTCAAAGCTGGTGATACAAAGTTTTCTTCGCATCTCTTCAAACTTTGATTGGACCAAGGCTTTAGTGAACATATCAGCCATTTGGACTTCTGTTCTGCAAAACTCGAGTTTCACTTCTCCTTGAGCGACTAAATCCCTTATGAAATGATGCTTGATCTCTATGTGTTTGGTTCTTCCATGCATTACTGGATTTTTGGTCATGGCTATAGCTGATGCACTGTCACATAACAAGCTTGTGGCTTCAGTCTGCTTATGCCCAAGATCACCCAGTAAACGTCTGAGCCACACAGCTTGACAGGTAGCTGTACATGCAGCTACATATTCTGCTTCTGCTGATGACAAAGCTACTGTACTTTGTTTCTTAGATGTCCAGGATATAGGTCCTGAACCGAGACTGAAGTAGTTTCCTGTGGTACTTCTTCTGTCATCTTGATCACCAGCCCAATCACTGTCAGTGTAACCTTGTAACTGAACTTTGGTTGCTTTAACATACCAGATGCCGAAATCTCTAGTGGCTGCAACATACTTTAAGATCCTTTTGGCTGCTCCAAGATGATGCTTTGTAGGAGCATGCATAAATCTTGATATTAATCCAACAAAGAATGCAATGTCTGGCCTTGTGTGAGTAAGATAGATCAAGCGTCCAACCAAGCTTCTGTATCTCCTTGCATCTGCTACCCCAGATCCATCCTCCTCTTTCAGTTTCTCACTGGTATTCATAGGAGTTGAAACAGTGTTGCATTGAGACATATGAAACTGTTCCAGCAGATCAGTAACATATTTTTGTTGAGACAGAAAAATACCATCTTGTGTTTGTTGTACTTCAAGTCCTAAAAAATAATGCATCTCCCCAAGGTCAATCATCTCGAATTCCTCCATCATACTCCTTTTAAAGTCCATTAGAAGCTGCTGTGAGGAACCAATGTACAGTATATCATCAACATACAGACTCACGATCACAATATCTTTAGAACTAAACTTCTTCAGGTAAAGTGTTGGCTCATTTGGACTCCTTTGAAATCCTTTAAGGTAAAAGAAATCATCAATTCTGCTATACCAGGCTCGAGGAGCCTGCTTTAGTCCATAAAGAGCCTTTTTGAGCCTATAGACTTTGTCCTCTTCTCCTGGAATCACGAAACCAACTGGCTGATCAACATAGACTTCCTCCATCAGTTCTCCATTAAGAAAGGCTGTCTTAATATCAATTTGATGTACTCTCCATTGATGTTGGGCTGCTAATGCAAGTATTAATCTTACTGTCTCAAAGCGTGCAACTGGAGAAAAGGTTTCTTCATAGTCTACTCCATATTCTTAAGTAAACCCACGTGCCACCAGTCTTGCTTTATGTTTCTGGATTTCACCATTTGAATGGAACTTAGTTTTGAAGATCCATTTCAAGCTGACAGTCTTCTTTCCTTCTGGTAGACTTACTAGCTTCTATGTTTCATTTTTCTTTATTGCTGCTACTTCTTCTTCCATAGCTTCTCTCCAAACTTTAATCTTCATGGCGTCTTCAGCATTTATTGGATCACTAGTAAATAGAGCAAATGTTGAAGAGTAAACATCACTGAGTGACCTTGTTTTTCTTTGAGCACCATTTGAGGTCCAACTACTAGAGGAAGAACGAACTGGAGTGACTTGATCATCTCCATCTAATTCTTCATCATGCTTTTCTTCTTGCTCCTCATTGTTGACTTGAATTGTTGATGGACTAGCTTCTTCCACTTTCTTCCAGCTGCTGTATTCATCAAACTCGATGTCCCGACTAATCAGAATTTTCTTATTCTCAGGATCAAAAACCCTGTAAGCTTTGGACACTAGGCTGTAACCAACAAAGATGCATTTCTTGGACTTTTTATCCAATTTAGTTCTACTAGAAGGAGTGAGTACATAACATACACAGCCAAAGATGCGAAGATGGCTTACTGAAGGTTTAGAATCATACCAGGATTCATATGGGGTTTGATTCAAAACTGCTCGTGTTGGTGACAGATTTATGAGGTACACAGCAGTGGCCACTGCTTCAGCCCAGTACTCATCAGAGAGATCCTTGTTTTTTAGCATTGATCTTGCCATTTCTACAATAGTGCGATTTTTCCTTTCTGCAATTCCGTTCTGTTCAGGTGTATATGGAGCTGTCAGCTCTCTTCTTATGCCTTCTTCGTCACAGAACTCTTGAAACTCCTTTGAACAGAATTCTCCCCCTCGATCTGTTCTCAGAGTCTTTAATTTTAGTGAGCCTTGTTTCTCAACCAAGGCTTTGAACTTCTTGAAATATTTGAAGGCTTCTATTTTCACAGTAAGAAAGTACACCCAACTTAGTCTTGAGTAATCATCAACAAAGAGAAGAAAGTACCTGCTCCCAGCTAATGAAGTGGTCTTCATTGGTCCACACAGATCTGCATGGACTACTTCGAGTTTGGATGTAGCTCTCTTTGCCTGTCCAACAGGAAATGATCTTCTAGTTTGCTTTCCAAATGCACATCCTTCACAGACATGATCTGGCTCTTTCACAAATGGTAAGTCAGTTACCATTTCTTTGTTGGTCAGTAACTGTAGTCCCTTGAAATGCAGATGGCCATAACGTTGATGCCACAACTCAGACTCCTCAATTTTACTAGTGATCATACACTTCTCATAACTGGTAAAATCAATGGGGAACATTTTATTTTCAGTCATCTGAGCTGATAGCACAGGCTCTCCTGAACTTGTTTTTACCGAACAAGTTCCTCTTTCGAAAGTGACACTTAATCCCCCTTGAACCAACTGACCAACACTAATTAGAATGTGTGTCAGACCAGGAGCATACTGAACATTTCTAATTAGCTTTTCCTTACCATTTACAGAAATAACAACCGTACCTTTTCCTTCAATTTGAACTTGATTATCATTGCCAAGCCTCACTTGAGTTTTGACTGAAGCATCCAAATCTTTAAACTTGTCTTTGTCTCCTGTTAGATGATTGGAACATGCACTGTCCAGGAACCAGATGTCTTTGGAGGAGCTGTGAGTGTTTGCATGGGTCATGAACAAATAATCATCTTGTTCTTCTGGTTCTTCTGTGAATTTTGCTTGTCCCTTCTTGCTCCAGCAATCATCTTCCTTATGGCCAAATTTCTTGCAAAATGTGCACTGTATGCTACTACCACGACCTCTTCCTCTGAATCCACCTCTACCTCTATAGCTCTTCCTTTCTCGTTCTCCTTGAGTCTGGAAGGCTTGTTCCTCCTCCTTGGCTGCAGATCTGTTGATTCTGGTCTTATGTGCCTGAAGCGACCCCATGAGTTCATCCACAGTCAAGATGGATAGATCTTTGGACTCTTCAATAGCAGCTACAACGTGATCAAATTTGGAGGACAAGCTTCTGAGAATCTTAGCCACAATTGCCTCATCGCTTATCATGTCACCATATGTTCGCATCTGACTCACAATCTTTGACACCCTTGCAAGGAAGTCTTGGACTGACTCATTGTTCCTCATGTTGGATGTCTCAAAATCTTTCCTAAGGAACTGCAGCTTTACTATCATCACTTTGGATGATCCTTGATACTCAACTTTAAGGATATTCCAAGCTTGTTTTGCTGTGGTTGCAGCAGCAATTCTAGAAAAGATGGTTTCATCTACAGCTTGTTGGATGAAGAAAAGAGCTTTTGCATCCTTTTTCAGAATTTCTCAATTTGCTCCTTCTTCTGATTCTCCTTCATCGTATCCAGTTTCTACAAGATCCCACAAATCCTGTGATCTGAAGAGAGTCTTCATCTTTATGCTCCAGTATTCGTATGACTCACCTTTGAAGATGGGGATTTGTGGCTGAGCCACATTCACTGCAGAATTGGCCATTGCTGACTGGTCTCGCAAGAAGCCTGGATTGCAACCTTGCTCTGATACTACAATGTTGTGGAGAATAGCACAAACAAGGAGATGAAATGCTTGCGAGAGCTTTTTCTGTGTTATTTCTTTATGAATAATTGACTCTTACATCAATAGAGCAGACTGTAGTTATAATGTTAACAAGCAACTAACTCAGCTAACTTAATGCAACAGGACTCTGACTTTGCTAACAAACTAGCTAACAGAGATATCAACTAACTAACAGAGATATCCTTTTATTTGACTTGCTCTTCACGCATTCTCAGGAACTTAGGCTTTGACTCACCTCTTCAACAATTCCGTCCGAGATTTGGATCGAGCTCTGGACAAGCTAGCGCTAACATTCTTCTTCACCAATTTTCCAGAAGATTGGGACTCGAAACATCTCTGGCCGGTATTTCAACGGTATGGAACCGTCTTAGATGTCTATATCGCACGAAAGAGAGCAAAGAGTGGTCAGAAATTTGGATTCGTGAGATTCAAAAAGGTAGAGGCCGGGGCGGAGCTGGAGAAGAAGTTAAATGAAATCTGGATAGGAAGCTTCAAGCTCCGGGTAAATCTCTCAAGATTCCAGAGAAGAGCAGCTGACAGGCGAGGATTTTACCAAACAAAGGAGCTCCAGCTATCGGCGAAGGTGGGAGTAATACGGAGGGACAACAGAAGCTACGTGGAAGTAGTATCTGGAACGAACATAGACACTAAGAAGCGGGAAATACAAGAGGAAGCCAAGCAAGCCTACGCAGGAATTGAGGTAAAAGCCAGGACGAACGAGTTGGAGTGGCTGCAAAGATGTGCGATCGGGGAGGTAAAAAACTTTCAGACAATCAAAGGTTTGCAAAATTTATGCGATGAGGAGGGAGTTGGTCCTTGTGTAGTCAAATATGTAGACGGGATGCGAGTCTTGTTGGAGTGCGCCTCGAAGAAGGAGAGAGATATAATGCTAAGGGAGGGAGCAGGGTGGTTCCATCAATGGTTTGAGTGGATAGCACCATGGTCGATGGAGTTGAAGCAAGCCGGTAGAGCTGTCTGGTTGAATATCGAAGGCTTACCGCTGCATGCCTGGTGTGCCGAAAATTTGGCTGCCATTGCGAGCAAGTGGGGAAAAATCATAGTCGTTGAAGAGTTCACTCGGGAAAAGGTCCAGATTCACGTCGGAAGAGTTTGTGTCATTTCTCAGAACTTGGAGCAGATTATTACGGTGTTAAAAGTGAAAAGTCATGGGTAAATAGTATGATGTTAGAGTCTCGAAAGACGTCAGTCTTAAGGTGGATTTTGGGCCGAGATATCAGTCTGAAGAATCGACTTACTCCGTTAACGAGGTAGCGAGTTGGGAAGAAGAAAGTGCAGAGGAAGAAGATGAGTCGCTGGAAGTAGACATGGAGAACAAAAGAACAGGTGGAGACGAAGATGCTTTGGAATATGGGAAAGCTGAACTGGCAGCGGAATTCCGGGAGAGTCAACGCAGGCCATCACGTGACAAGGGGAGCAGCTACGACAAGGACCTTCGGTTAAAAGGGCAACACGAATCTGAGGAAACAGGAGTAGCAGGTTCGGAAGGCGAGGACAATCTGGCACAAAAGGTGCTGAATAATGGCCCACAGCTGGTTGAGACAAAATTACTTCCTCAAACGTTATTGGACCGAGTGGAGTTTGGGCTCGTAATGGGCTAAGACGGCGACCAAGATGAAGGGGAGTGGGGAGAATGCAGTGGGCTCGTGGATGAGAAGAAAATGAAGCGTGCCAAAGCCTAGACCAGGAAAAATTTAAAGAAACGGAAAAAACAGAGCAAGTCAAAGCATCTCTTCGAAGTGATGGAATGAACAGGGGGCTGGGCAGGAAAAACGAGCCTGCATTTCATGAAAAAAGTGGCCAGGCAGAAGCAGCTGGAGGATACGAAGGATGACAAAGAAGCGAAGCTCCAATCGGACCGATGGATGGAGGGAAAGGGCATAGCAGGACAATCACTATCAGATTCCAACCTGCAGAACATGGCGAGGCTGGCCGGGCTGAAACAATCGGAAGACCAGCTACGGGTTGAAGATAGCATATCCATGGAGGCAGACTCGACCTGTCAGATAGGAAGCTTGGTGGGGTTCAACATGGAGGCAGCGAAAGAGCAAATAATAGAGCAACTGAAAGGCACTCGGAAAGGTAAAGGGATAAACCTTAAATCATGATAATTATGTCTTTAAATATTAGAGGGTTAGGGAAATCTTGGAAGAGAAGGGTGGTTCAAGAATTATGCCGTGTTGAAAGAGTGGAATTTTTGGGTGTCCAAGAAACAATGTCTGCAGGGGATATTAGATTGAAAGTGAAATCGATATGGGGAACGGAGGACTTTGGGTTTGTGCAACAGGATGCCATTGGCTTCTCAGGGGGGCTAGTCAATATATGGAATCCTGTTTATTTTCAATTCCTGGATCATTTTGGTGGCCAAGGGTACCTAGGAGTGACTGGTTTGTAGGATGGATGTTCTGAGCAAGTAAACATAGTGAACATATATGCTCATCAACAAGCTAATCAGAAAGAAGCTTTATGGGAAGTCCTGAAGGAGGAAATGAAAAAAAGACCTGGAATCTGGATTCTATTATGGGATTTAATGCTATAAGAACAGCCGATGAGCGAAGAGGTAGCTATTTTGATAGGAGGGTGGCGCTGTCTTTTAATGAGTTTATTAATCAAGCCGAGTTGGTGGATCTTCAAATAGGTGGCAGAAAGTTCACATGGTTTAACAAAGAGGGGTCAAAAATGAGCAGGCTTGACAGATTTTTGGTAACAGCTAACTTTGTAGAGTAGTGGCCTACAGCTAGGACTGTGGCTTTAAGGAGATGTGTGTCTGATCATTGTCCCATTATTTTGAAGGTAGATAAGCAAGATTTTGGTCTAACTCCATTCAGATTGTTTGACACTTGGATGGATCACCCTGATTTCCCTGAGTTGGTGACTTCTGTTTGGAATGATAATTCAGTTCGAGGCCGGATGGGATGTGTCATAAAAGCTAAATTAAAAAATCTCAAAGATGCTATCAAGAGGTGGAAGGCAGCCATTCTGGATGCGGGCTTTAAGGAAACAGAAAAGAAGAAGTCTGAGTTTGAAGATTGGGATCGAGTTGCAGAGCAAAGAGATTTTACTGAGGAGGAAGTGAAGGAGAGGGGGGAGATTCTGTACAGTATTCTGAAGCTAGAAAAAATGAAAGATGAGGAGGCTAAGCAGAAAGCGAGGGTCAATTGGGCGGTAGAGGGGGATGAAAACTCTCGATTCTTTCACACCATGATTCAGGGGAGGCGTAGGAAAAATAATCTAAATGGCTTGTGTATCAATGGAGAATGGAAGGAGGATCCAAAAGAAGTTAAAGATGAGGTATTCAAATTTTTCCAACGGAACTTCAAAGAAGAGATCATCGCAAGACCAACATTTAAGAGCAGGAAGTTCAAAAAACTAGATAATAATTTGAGCCAGATGTTGGAGGCTCCATTTTCAGAAGAAGAAGTGAAGGACACGGTGTGGAGCTGTGGGGGAAGTAAGGCCCCGGGGCCAGATGGGTTCTCCTTCAAGTTCATTAAGCGCTTTTGGAATGTTGTTAAGGGGGACGTGATGAAGTGGTTGCAAGGGTTTGCCCAAGCATGTGAAATTGATAGAGGATGTAACTCCTCTTTCATTACTTTGGTCCCAAAGAGCAAAAACCCGACTTCCCTCCGAGACTATCGGCTAATTAGTCTAGTAGGGTGCCAGTACAAAATCATTGCAAAAGTTTTGGCTACCAGGTTGATAAGGGTTATGCCAAGTTTCATAGGGGAGGTTCAAACAGGGTTTATAAAGGGAAGACAGATTCTGGATGGGGTTCTCATTGTTGATGAGTTAGTGAGGGCTGCAAAGAAAAAACGGCATAAACTGTTGTTGTTCAAGGTGGACTTTGAAAGAGCTTATGACAGTATTAGTTGGAGATTCTTAAAAGATGTTATGCAACAAATGGAGTTTGGTCCCAAGTGGAGGAGATGGATTCGAGCGTGTTTGGAATCCTCTATGGTGTCAGTTTTGGTGAACGGATGCCCAACTGCAGAATTCAAGATGGAGAAAGGAGTAAGGCAAGGAGATCCACTATCGCCTTCTCTATACTTGATCGTAGCAGAAGCCCTCAATGTTATGATGCTTGAGGCGGTGGAGAATAATTTGTTCACAGGCGTGACGGTAAGAGATGGAAGCTTAAAGCTCTCTCACTTTCAATATGCAGATGACACAATTTTTATGGGGGAGTGGAATGAACAGAATTTAGTAAACTTGGTGAGATTGTTGAGGTGTTTTGAGTTTGCTTCTGGCCTGCGGCTGAACTTAATCAAAAGTAGAATTTTCGGGGTTGGTGTGCCGAGAGATGAGGTTCGCTTTCTAGCCAACAAAGTGAACTGCAAAGATGATAAATTACCATTTATCTATCTGGGGTTTCTGGTGGGAGAAAATATGAAAAGATTTGAATCTTGGAAGATGGTGGTAGAGAAAGTTGAAAGGAGGTTAAACTCATGGAGGAGCAAACTTTTATCGGCTGGTGGGCGATTAACATTGATCAAATCTGTTTTAGGAGAAAGGTGGGGAGAGGGGATGAGGTGAAATTTTGGAAAGATGTTTGGGTTGGGGACATGTGTCTAAAAGAGAAATTTCCTAGACTATATAGGGCGGAGGTCAATAGAGAGTGCATGGTGGCTCAAAAGGGTGTGTGGGAGGAGGGGAAATGGGTTTGGCGATGGAGTTGGCGGAGAAGACTTAGGGGAGTGGAAGAAGAGCAATTGGCAGAACTCATATCTCTTGTTTTAAATGTTTCCTTGTCAACAGATGCAAAAGATGATTGGTCTTGGGCGTTGGATCAAGGCGGTGAATTTACAGTAAGGAAACTATCTTCCTTGCTAGATGAAGTGTGCTTGCAGCCGGAGCCATCGACGCCAATATTTGCTTGGAACTCGCTAGTGCCTCAAAAAGTAAACTTATGTGTCTGGAGGGCGGTTCTTGATCGATTGCCATCAAGAACAAATCTGGCAGCTAGAGGAGTGGAAATTGCAGATGTTCGCTGTCCTTTGTGCCTTTTTGGGGAGGAAACAGTTGATCACATCATGGCACGCTGCAGTTTGGCTACATCTTTATGGCAAAAGGTACTGCTGTGGTGGCAACTTGCTGGAACTACCCCTTTGGACACTGCAGGTGCGATATTTGCCTCACGGAGCCAAAGGCTCCCGGGCATGAGTCAGAGACTTTGGCAAGCAGTGTGTTATGTTACTTGCTGGATCATTTGGAAGTCTAGAAATAACTATGTCTTTAATGATGGTAGAGTTTCGGTGATGCATATGCTAGGGGATATTCAGTTCTATTCATTTTTCTAGATTAGTCATAGATTCAAACGGGTAAAGTTGTTGTGGGTGGATTGGTTGCTCAATCCCTGTCAAGCTATACAAAACTGTATATAGTTTAAGTGTGCAGGTGGCTACACAGGGGATTGGCTGCTTAATGTCTAGGGGAGGGGAGGGGAGGGGTAGGTGTGTTATGCTATTTTGCTAGCTGCTGGCTAGTGTCAGTTTCTGGTTCTCTTCTCCTTTATATATATATCTCTTTTCGTTGCCGTTCAAAAAAAAAAAAAAAGAAAACCCTAGCTAACAAACCGTATGTACCAAAAGCGAAGACTTTATTGAATTACGCAACTCAACTACATTTAGCCATTATTGACTTGAATTTGCATGTAAATAGAAGCATGATGGCATTTTATCATTTAGCTTAAAAATTAGTAAACTACGGTAAGTGTAAACTGTCACAAATTCGTACAATTCGTCAATTTATATTTTATGATATTAATGGAGTATAACCAGAAAAACATAAATGTCTTTGAAGGAGGATGTAGCTAGTGAAACGAGGGCTACACTATCAGCTTTGGAGAATTCCTTTCTGAAAAGGAGTCTTGACAGTTGACCTCTGTTCTTCTTTCCTTTAAAGTAGATTAACTTTTAAGGGCTCTAGCAGTGGCGAAGCTAAGGGGGTTAGGGTATGTCTTGCCCCTAATATTTTTTCTTAATTATATATATATGATATATATTTATGAATTATTTTAGAAAATTAAATAATAAAAAAATATATATAACAACATAGATAGTAATTAAAGTAAAAAACACTGAAATTAATTTCTTCATGTACAAAATTTATACTAAATATTAATGTATTAGCCTCAATTTTTTATTTCTAGTTGAAAATTCAATCAATTTTTAAATGTTCTTATTGTCAAATTGGAATTGACTTATAATATGAGGAAAAGATAAGTAGTCATACTGCCAAATTGTACATAGAAATTAACATAGAATATTGTACCACCACAAAACCTAGCTGCAACGATTTCCTCTCCTCGTATTGTTAATTTCTTCTCTTTCATTTTCAGTTTATCTGGCCAGATTTGGATGTCAATCTTGGATTGTCAGTTAATTTTTTTACCATTATTCTATTTGATTATCCTTAATCACTTTTACTGTTCTTTTTTCTTCACAAAATTTCTTCACTAGTATTAATAGAAGCATCATCTAGTTCATCTGACACTTTATGACAGACAGATTTAGGTGGTCCATTTTCAAAATTGATAAATAAAAGAAGATCGAGTAGGGTACAGAAAGTGGCTAAGATTTGATTGATGAAGCGTTTGCAAATAATAGATCAACATGATCAAATGTTATCTAGCATGCATGATGTATAAGCATATGATACATGATATACCCTTGCACATACACATTTTCTAGCAAAAAAAATGAATTTTTAAATCTTACATTACAAATCTTGAGGATACAATTGACAGGAGAAAAAAGGTCAACACTTTTATTGAATAATGAATAAAAAATACAAAAGAAATTTGCAATTCCTTCTCTCTCGTCCGAAGCATTCGCATAAATTAGAGGAAGAGAAAACCCCTCGAATTTTCCCCTTCCCAATCGACCATTTTCGCTTCCCTCTCCCAGCCTCACTCTTAGCCTCATATTTTGCTTCATTGTTGCTCAACACCTAAAAGGGCGAGGCAGACTCAAAATCAACCGCCATGAAAGCACCTCGAGCCACCCTACGTTTGTCTCTCTCCCTCCTCGTTCTCGTCGCCGCCGTGCACCTCTCTACCAGCCAGGACTACGGTGCAGGCGGAGGCGGCGGTGATGGAGATGAAGAGGCGGCCCCGCCGCCTCCTGGCATGGACACCTGCAACGGTATCTACCTAAGCTACGCCTTCTCCTCGCGAGAGAAGCAGTATCCGAAGACGAAGAACGTAACGGCGCAGTCTTGGACGTTCAGCTCCGTAGCAACGGTGACCAACCTCGGGACGGAGCAGCTGAAAGGGTGGCAGATGTTCGTGGGGTTCCAGCACCAAGAGATTCTGGTTTCGGCGACGAACGCGGTGCTTGTGGAAGGAAGCGGGGACTTCCCGGCCTCCGTCGGGAACGGGACGACGCTGGCTGGGTACCCGAACGCCGACTTGAATACGATGATCGACACGGCGGGGGATTGGACTCAGATATCGGTACAGATAGAGTTCAAGGGAACCATGTTTGGGATGGGCGAGAAGGCTACGCCCATGCCTAAGAAGATTGCTCTCGTAAACGACGGATATATTTGCCCCAAAAATACCATTCGTAGTAAGCTCCTCTCTTCATTTTTCTTTTCGTTTTCTATTTGGATTTTCAATTTACAAATCTTGAATCAAACTTTTGTGGTTCGTTGGTGAAGAGGGCTACATGTTCGTGTGCTGCAAGAAGAACCCAAAGTTCAAGTCAAAGGCACAAAAGACTCTCAAGTACCCGCCTCGCCGGTACGGCGACCTGAACTTCGTGTACGACGTCGTCCAAGCGTACGAGGGTAGCTACCTGGCCCAGGTGACGATGGACAACGACGGCCCCCTCAGCCGTCTCGACCACTGGAACCTCACCTGGGAGTGGATGCGTGGCGAGTTCATCCAGTCCATGCGGGGTGCCTACACTCGAAGGACGGACATCACTGGCTGCCTCTATGGCATCCAGTCCCAGTATTACAAGGGAATGGACCTCTCTGAAGTCATGAACTGCCAGAGAAAGCCCGTCATTGCAGATTTACCGCCAGAGCGCTATAACGACTCCAAGGTCGGAAAGATCCCCTTTTGTTGCCGGAACGGCACTCTCTTGCCACCACAGATGGACTCGTCCAAGGCCAGGACCATTTTTCAGCTCAGGGTCTTCAAGATTCCTCCGGATATTAACAGAACGGCTTTATATCCTCCTCAAAGGTGGAATATTACAGGTAACACTGGTTCTGGTTGTAGCAATATAAAGTACTGAAAGGTTCAACCGTATGATATTTGGAGGATGTAAATGGTTAACTGGCCACTTGTGTGCTTTATTATGACAGGTGTCTTGAATCCGACTTACAAATGTGGGCCGCCTGTTCGGGTTGACCCGACAGAGTATCCTGACCCAACCGGGCTTCAGGCTACATGGAGCGCCGTCGCGAGCTGGCAAGTCGTCTGCAACATGACGAAGCCAAAGCCGCAGCAGACTAGATGTTGCGTGACCTTCTCGTCGTTCTACAACAACTCGGTAGTCCCCTGCAAGAGCTGCGCCTGCGGCTGCGGCGACATCGACACGGACACCTGCAACGCTAATGGACGGTCGATGCTTATCCCGGCGGAGGCACTGCTAGTTCCGTTCGATAACCGGACAAAGAAAGCCAAGGCCTGGGCTAGCCTCCACCACTGGCACGTGCCCAAAAAGCTCCCATGCCCGGACAACTGCGGCGTCAGCGTCCACTGGCATGTCATGTCGGACTACGCCGGCGGGTGGACGGCCAGGATCACGCTGTTCAACTGGATGGACCAGCCCTTTGAGGACTGGTTCACGGCAGTGACGCTCGACAAAACATCCAAGGGCTTCGACAAGGTGTATTCGTTCAACGGGACGCAACTCGACGGCACGGGAAAAGTCAAGAACACGATTTTCTTCCAGGGTTTGAAGGGTTTGAACTTTTTGGTGGCGATGACGAACGGGTCGAATCCATCGGATCCGCGAGTTCCTGGGAAGCAGCAATCCGTCATTTCCTTCAAGAAACATCACTCGTACGGACCGATTAATATACGGAAAGGGGACGGATTCCCGAGCAGGGTGTTCTTCAATGGAGAGGAATGCGCGCTTCCGGATCAGATTCCCAGAGGTTTTGGGGCTAGAATTCGTGGCGGATTCGTACCTGGATTCGTCACAGCAATACTAGTTCTAATTGTGCTCATGATGGATAGGTGATGGATTTTTATTTTTATTTTTATTTTAAATTTTTACCTTGGGGAAAACCAAAAATATTTCTCTGGTGGGAAATTAGTACCACCATGGCATTTATACTGAACATATTTATGGGTTATTCAGTCCTTATCATAGATTCATGTATAATTAAGCTTCAATTGTAGAACTTTTTTTTTTTTTCAAATACTGCCTTCTATTTCAAAAGGATTAATTTTAGGTTATGTATTTCATATTCTTTAGTGTGTACTTAGAGAAATTTTGGTCTTGAAATAGGATTAATTGAAGTTATTGCTTCGTGTGTTTCAGTTATTCTTTTTTTTTTCCCACTTTTGGTGTTATGTTTCTTTTCTTTTCTTTTTTTCTATTTTACCATGAAATCAGACTATTATGATGAGGCCCAAATCTTTCTTCCATTGACCTCTCTTATTGGGCTTTGGTTTGGTAGAAGTCTAATAATGCAAGCTATGTTACAGCCCTCCTAAATGCGCCCCCTTCCTTAACTATTTAGAGATGACCCGAAACTGGAATTATTTTTTCATATAAATAAAGTTTATTTAGAATCTATCTTTTTGAAAAAAGTATAAGTTGAATCTTTCCCGTAAGAATAATCAAGAAATGTAGAAAGAAAAAGATAAACCATTATAAGTATTAAAAAGCAATTCTTATTTTGGAGGTAGTCTTTCTATCACTGTGGAAAGCCACCTGTGTGCCCATCTCTCACAAAATCCATCCACGCTATGTGCAGGACCAATTTAATTTTAAGTAAATTTTACGCACAAGGTGTATTGGTATTGTAAGAGGAGGGACACAAGCGACATTTTGGGATCATTTTAAAATGGAGAGTGTAAAGAGCAACTACGAGTAATGAGTGACTTTCTATCATAATGGGAGGGTAAAGAACCTAATTCAGTAAAGGAAACCGATGTTATGGGAAAAGAACCAGCAAAGTGGGCAATGGGGGATTGGATGCCATCTCTCATAAGTTATTCAGGCACGAAGAGCCCATAAAAGATGGGTTAATTTAAGTGTTAGATCGCTCCTCCAAAGGACCAAATCCAAACTCCAAAGCTTCTAAAGTTATCATTGATTAGGGGCTTACCCTACTAAAGGCTCTATCCAAAGACCATTTCAATGTTCTATCACGTAGAACGGTCCGCTTCTAACTTTTAATTAACTTCCCTACACCTCACAAACCCGAGTACTATAACCATCTCTTTTTCAGTGGAACCAAAACAGGGATCTACCAAACTGATCACTGATAAGAATCCACGCGTGCATGAATCTGTGAAGGCATTCCCATTAATTGTGGCACAAATTCTCTGGATCTGAAGGCTTCCTTAGCCCCAGCCAAAGTCGATTTGTCGTCATCAAATATTACTTGCATGTTTCCATTATTGTGTTATAACTTCTAAGAGCTAAACTTGTTAAGTTTACTGTACAATGTTTTCTTTTTACTAACACGCAATGAATCTAGCAAGATATTTGTAAATAAGATCTATTAAAACATCTAACCAAAAACCAATTAACAAGTTCCCTTACATGTAGGTCACTTTGTCTTTATTACAGATTTGGGCAGTACAAACCTCGGACTTTGATACCATACTAAAGTATCTAAACCAAAACCCTATAGTAGGATTTTCCCAGGATTTACTTTTTAAAAGCAACCATATATAGATAATTAGGTGCCCGTATCATCAATTTTTCTTTGAATGCGATTGGTCTTTAATAGTTCCCATACAAAAAAAACTGATTCCTTGTAGTGTTGTCTTTTTCTTTTCAATAAGTTGAAATTTTATGCATGTACGTGCAATACTCTTCCAAGAGAAAAGCGAAGATCTCAAAGGTTTTCGGAACAGGAAAATTGTACCTCCAAATAATAAAAGAGAAAAGGTCTGGCGGCAACATTATTTGTTTCAATCTGCCTAACCCACTAGCTAGTTTGCGAGGTTTCATTCTTTTCTTTTCTTTGCTTGTCATACAAGTTACTAGTGAATCCTCTATAAATACAACAACGGAAAGGCCAGCAGCAGTAAAGCAACAAGAAAACAGACACATAGATCAGCATATATCGCTTCACCAACAACTAGCTAAGTTAAGATGTCTCATTTGAACAAAAATGTTGTCATTGTTTGTGTTGTGGTGATCATGTTAATGCTGCAAACGCCGTCGTTTCAAGCGCGAAGAGGGAGGTGGGCAGGTGGGAAGCACTTGGCTCCTGATGTGCTTATGAAAAGTCAGTCGAACAGGTCCCATGCTACAACCTTAGCAGATGAAGCTGGCGAGCATGTTCGCAACAGCGAGGCTCACTTGTCTGACAAGTCGGTTCCGAGTCCCGGGGCCGGTAACCATTAATCTGGCTCGGCAGGCATGCTTCTAGCTATAGCTTGCTAGTTCCCCGTCACTATTATTGTTGATTTCAAAACTAATAAGTACTCGTTGTGTTTCATGATCAAAATGTGTTAACTTACTAGCTAATATACTGAAAACAATGGTGCTAGTTGAGCATTATAATGTAATTTTTTTTTTCTATTTTTGAGAAGTTCTACAATGCAATGTGACCTGGAATTTATTAAGCAATATTAAAATAATGGCTATACCGCTTCTTGACATGTTGCATCTTTTTTATACATTACACTAAATAATAGTAATAGCAAACCGAAAGGCTCCGATAAATAAAATTGCAACTAAAGATACCGTAAAAGATCCTTTAATTGTATGTCCAATGGCAACTTTTTGATGATTAAGTGAGCAAGCTATAAAAAATGCATTAGAGTGCTGGAGATAATAAGCAAAGTGTAGTGCCCTGAGTTTTTGTTTTTATAAGCTCCTTAGATAGCCGAATATAGTGTCAGAGTGTCCTCACTAATGGTAATGGATTGGAACCCCTAAAGGGTGCTCTCAATCACTTGTCCATGTGCTTATGGAAGTGGGCTTGTGTTTTGCATCCCTTGGGCTGAGCTTGTGCAGGGCCTGGGCCATTCTCTGGTATATAAAATACATTTTTATATTTATAAGCAATTACGAGATATACAAGAGTATGAGAAATTATTTAGAAAAATTTGGAGGAAATACGATGTTTCTTGAAACTGGGATGACTTGAAGTCATAATTTATTATGGTCGTGCACAATGCACCTTAGTGGGAGCAAAACCTGGTTGGAGGCCGGAGAACATTCAAGCCTTGGCCACTCTTCTAGGCGGCTGCATATTGGTATAGAAAAGCGTTGATATAACTTATTGAAGCATACAAGCAAAATAAATTTTTGGTACAAACTACTCAAAAAATTTGGACAGCAATACAAAACTGTCTAAACATGACAAATAATAATTTTGAAGAAATAATTCAAACTTATGCATTATGTCAATCCTGTTTTAGTTTTGTAGGTTACTAATAAAGCCAGAATTTAGATATATGAAATTATGAAAATTATTAATTAAATACATCACCGCCCCAATTTGTTTGAGCAACTTTCCTTTATAGGATGTGTCAAACTGATGAGCTATACTTTCTTTCCTGAGTTGGTAGTGATTTGTTACTAACTTTTTGTTTTATCTCTAAGAAGTTTTTTAAGTATTCAAAAACATCAAACAAATTTACAAGAAAGATATACTATTATAGTAGTTAGAAAAAGGGGCATGTCATCTTTTTATAGGACTAATAGTAATAGAATCAGCTTTTGTAAAGTATGAAATGATGAGGTTAGGATTTAAACCCTAAACCTTCCCTATATCTCTCAAAGCTTTTAACCATGAGGCCAAAAGGTTAGAGATTATCTCTAAGAAGTTGATATTATATGACAGATAATAATTACTTTTATGGTGATAAAATTTGAAAATGTGCAAAAAATTTAAAATTTTCTAGGAATTTGTGAAAAATTGAATAGGTAAAAAATTTGACATGAATGGAATAGTTACCCTTTTGTTTTTTTTTTTATAAAATATATTAAGTAGGGTGGAACTGTTTTCCTCTTTCTGAATAAGCTAGCGACATCAATGACTTCATTAATTTTATATCAAACCTCAAAAAAACCCCCAAATTTAAGGAAAATCACAAACAATATCGAAAGTGGTAATTCAACCATACAATTAATAGTTCCACCCATGGAATTAAACCGCTTATCTCATGCGGTATAAATTTTTTGACATTTTGTTATTTTATTATGCGGTATACTGCGGTATTTTGCCATATTTTGCACACCATTCACTTTTTTTGTATGTTTTATTCAAAAACTACGGTATACCACAAATACCGTGAGATACATACTGCGGTATTTTATTTTTTGTGAATGTGTGCGAGATATTTTTTTTAGTCATTTTACATCAAAATATCATAAATATATAAAATATTAAAATATAATTAATACACATATCATAAAATAAATATTTACTTTTATTCTTTCGGTTACTTTTCTTAGTTAACATAAAAATTTAATAGTTACTTTAAGCCACATAGAAACTCAATGTGGTATTAGAAAATATATTGTTATTATTAAAGTATTATTTTTTTCTCTTATATCAATAAATTAGTTTCTTTTTTAGTATTATTTATTTTGCTCTATATATATAATTTTTTTTTATGTTTTTTGTATTAAAAAAATATTTTCTATCATATATATTTTATTTATATTTGACAAATTATAATTATAAAAATTAGAATACATATAAAACATGTAAAAAAATTATAGAATTTATGTAATCTTAAAATAATATTCTAATATTTATTTTTTTTACAAAAATGGTAACGATATGCGATACGGTATACCTTAAAAATTTGAGTTGTGATATACTTAGTGGTGAGTTCGAAATCCTACACCTATCTTTGGGTTGAATTCTCTTAATCTTCCAGTAAAAATGGCTCGATGCATTATAAACGCATATTTGAGCGGCTTAAATCCAGTTGAGTTATCTCAAAAAAAAAAAAAACAAACAATAGAGAATCATGGGAACTCTTGGTGATGCTGCCTACGGAGTAAGTGTTGAAACGTCCCATAAAATGGTCGCTTTTAGGATTAAACGAAAATGTATTAAATTTCCAGATGCTCTAGCCGCCCACACAAACTAGTATATTACTGCCGTCCCTAGCTACCTGGTAAAATGGCAAAGGGGACAGAAAGGAGAGGCGGCGCCGTCGGGGTTCAACTCCCACCTCATACCACTCTACTCACATGATGTCATTTGTACCGGTAAAAGAAAAAAAAAAAAGTATATTACTCGCCCTCTGCTTTTCAGTCCAACAAAAACAGGGGATGAGCCAACTATCCATGCATGAATCTGTGAATGCTTTTGCAATCGTCGAACAAGATTCGGATCTTAAGGTTTCTGGCCTAATCTCCACGATCTGTCACCATCAATTATTTCTTGCATGTCTCCATCATTATTCACTTCTAAAATCGAAACTTGATTCTTACTCTTCAATATTGTCTTCTGCCCCATGTGCATTTAATCTAGCAAGATTGTTGTATGAAACCAAACAGATCCTGTTTTAACAGTTTAATTTGTGCGACAAGTCACTGAATCAACCCACTTGAATTTTAGGTTATGATTTTATACAAGTAAACGGAAGATCTCCCAGGTGTTCGGAACTCCATATGAGGAGCAAACTGTATCGAAAAACAAGGGAAAAGACACAAGCTCTTTTGGCATAATTTGTTCTCTAATGTTTTGTACCTAACCCACCACATGACTTGGATACCACATTTCTCTATTTTTGTTTCTTCCCTTCTCCTATGAAGTCCTCTATATAAATGGAGCAATAAGAAGCCATCAGTAGCAAAGCAGCAGCAAAACAGACACACACTGACCACAACATATGGACACTGATCAAAGCAGTTACAATTAAGATGTCTCATCTGAACAAAAACGTTGTCCTTGTTTGCATTGTACTGATATTAACGCTTCAAACGCCGTCGTTTCAAGCGCGTAGAGGGATGTGGGAAGCTGAGAGGCATTTGGCTCCTCATGTGTTTCTAGCCAGTCCAACGACCTCGTTCCCTGCTGCAACTGTTGCAGGTGAGCACGGGGAGTATGTTCATCACCGAGAGGGCGGGCACGGAGCCTTGTTAGATGGGTCGGTTCCGAGTCCTGGGGCCGGGAATTAGGCCAGACGGCAATAGTCTACAGCTACATTGCAAACTATTATTGGTTCTCAACAAATAACTATACAAGTTATTTCATGCTATTCAAATACACAGGCGCCAATTGAGCACCAGAAATGTTACCTTCATCATTAGTACTATAACAAAAGTAATAAAGGTATTGTTACGTCAATTATTTATATATATGCAGGGATTAGTACATATTATATCCAATTTATAGATATTGGTCATCTCATTTCCACATATATCTTTGTAAGCTCGAGATATGTGAGGCAACATGAGACATATGTATGATAATGCAGGCACGAATCTGCATTCTAATGCAATTAATGCACCACTAGACACATTGTTATTATTGTTATTATTATTATTATTATTCACTTTTGGGTTGTAAGCTAGACGGTTTGTGCCCTCTTATTCTATCTTTCTTATTCTTGGCATGTGGCTTGTGCTATGCAACGTTAGTCCCTTGATTAGTAGCTCGCTAATCAAGTTATAATTCAAGTATATAAGATTTTTGAAATTGTTAATTGAAGGTAATCTAAGAATGTATATTTACATCAATAAAAAAAAACATTCTCCGTTTCTTATTGTCAAATACATAAAATTTCCGCTTTAGAGTTTGTTGCAATTGCTAACTTCACAGAATTTTGTTCCATCAGCAATATCTATAGTATAGATAGGGATAATAATTGGGTGAGTCAAGTCAGATTTGGGTTAAGCCATTTAGGTTATTCGGGTTTAATCGAGTTAGCATGAATTCAGGTTTAGACCAGGTCATTTGGGTTCAGATTGGGTTGGGTCGAGTTTATTTGGGTTCAAGTTCAACACAAATCGGGATGAATTCAAAATCGAGATGAATTCAGTCTTAGGTAATTTCAAGTCAGGCTTCAGTTCAAACTTAGGTTGACCAATTGGGTTTGTTTGGGTTAATGGTATATATGCTGAAATCACTTAATCAATTCGACTTTTTTTTGTTTCATTTTTGTTAAAATTTAAATTAAATAATTCAAAAAAATTTCAATTAATTTATGTTAATGTTTCTTTTCTTAGTATGTTAAATTTAAAAGTTTATAAATTTTTTTTTTACTATGTTCTAGCAAATTTACTGTGTGATATCCAACTTTTTGTTGCTATGAAATATAACTCTAATTCACTATTACTTTATTAGTGACTAAACTATAAAATTTGAAAAATTATCGGTGAAAATGCAATGATTTGAAAAGTTTAGGGACCCATATTGTAATTATTATGGTGACTAAAAATAAAAATTTCTAAAATTTAGATACCTTATCACATTATATTTAAAAGTTTAGGGACCAATATTGTAATTTGATAATTACCTACCAAAATCATCAAACTTACTAAATATGAAAGTTATTTATTTTAGAAGAACCAAAATATAGAATTTATTAAATATAAAAGTCTTTCAATATTTGACTTACTAAATATTGATGTTTTTTTTTAGGCTAAAGGCAAAATTTCATTAAGCACCAAATAATACCTCAATACAAGTACACCCCGGCATACCCAAGGAACTCAAAATCAACAAACTTCATAAACAAACTAAATATGGATGTTCCTAAAAAAGGGAAGTTATTAAATATGAAAGCCCATAAATTTAAAACTTATTAAATATGGAAGATAATAAAATATGAAAGTTAAGGTTTAGGGTAAATGTTAGAATTAATTGTTAAGGTTTATGATAAGGCTTAGGAATAAGATTAAGTATTAAGGTTTAGAGTTTAGGATAATTTTAAGGTTAGGGTTTAGGGTTAGGATTGAGGGCTTATGGTTAAGGTTAAAGTTTCAATTAGAGTTAGGGTTTACGATTTAGGATTTAGTATATAGGTTTAGGTATAGTGTTTATAGTTAAGATTGAGGGCTTATTGTTTAGGTTAGGGTAAGTGTTTAGGGTTTTAGGTTTAGATTTAGGATTTAGGGTTTATGGTAAATTTAATTTAATTTCAAAGATAAATAATTAAATACTGATCTTATATATACCAATCCTACTAATACATGACAAGAACATTAGTAATATGAGGCAAGGTGGGAATGTTAATACTAGTGGAAGAAAAAACTATTAAAAAATTTAATTTGACTAAATATAAAAATACCCTAATTCGAAACATTTGAAATTAATTGAATCAAATTTCAAACAATGAAGAGAACCATATTAATTAAATCAAATTTCAAATATCTTGATTTGGAACAATTAACTATATGAAATTAATATTATATTTACCAATGGAAGTTTGTGTGGCAAACTTGAAATTTGAAACCCAAAGAACCAATCCAAGTATATTCAACAAATTTGTGTCTGATTACCAAAAAAATTAAAAGAAAAATTTTGTTCAACAAATGGATTTACTACTACTTAATCTGGATTAGTCAACACTTAATTTACCTATCAGATGAGACTCAGTGTGTCAGTTGCATGCTTCAAAAGAATATATAAGTAAATCCTTAAATTATTAGATTTCAGAAGACCCATATGTAAAGTTTTTTTTTTAATTTATTCTTGAAGGACCTCTAAATAAAAAATATTTTTATAACATGTTAAAGTTTCTTAAATTGTATGATCATAATTGATGTGTAATTTAGATAAGTAAGCAATATATAAAAAATGACAAGTTTTAAAATTTCTACAGATCATATATTTATATTGATTTAAGTTAAAATTAGGTTATGTTGGGTTTAGTTATCAGGTCATTTCGGGTTCAGGTTAGGTCAATCTTGGGTATAGTCATTTTGGGTTAAGGTTATTTCGAGTTCAAGTCATTTGGATTTTGTATTCCATGTTTAAGTCATTTAAGTTCGAGTTTTCTTGGACTTCACTTCAATCAGATTTGAGTTCAAATCAAATTGGACATAGTCAGGTTCGGGTTGTTGACTTTTTTTGTCAGGTCGAGGCTTGGTTTCAGTTGAGTCCTAAACTCTAACACTAATCATAAAAGTTGTTCCTAAATTAGGCCTATAAGAAACTCATACCAAAATATATGTAGTGTGATCTCTACTGGTTAACCAAATTATATAAAAAAATTGTATTAATCGGACATAAGGTGTTAAATACCATTACCACTAGGTATACCGCACCCCAAATTTTTAAGGTATACCGCATGATATACCGCGTCGCATACCGTTACCGTTTTCATAAAAAAAAATAAATGGAAAATATTATTTTAAGATGACATAATTTTTTTAATAATTTTTTTTACATATTTTATATGTATTTTAATTTTTCTCATCATAATTTGTCAATATATAAATAAAATATATATGATAAAACATATTCAGTTGGGCTAGCATGCATAAAAAATTCAATTGGGAGATATTGCTCAATACCATAGGGACTTTCAAGTTGCTATCATCCATTAAATTGTTATATTAATTAAGAAAAGTAACAAAAAAAAGTAAATATTTATTTTTTGATATGTGTATTATTTATATTTTAATGTTTTATATATTTATGATATTTTTTATGTAAAATGAAAAAAATAGCTATGAAAAATAAAATACTGTGGTATGCACTATGCGGTATTTACTGTATACTACGGTTTTTTAATAAAATGCATATAAAAAGTGAGTGATATGTGGTATACCATAAAATACCGTGATATGTTGTGCAATAAAATAATAAAATGTAAAAATATGTTTATCACATACCGTACACTCGTGGTATACCACGGTATTTAACACTATAATTAGACAATAGTGCCGTTAATTTAGTAGTTAGGGTGACTCGAACTTCGGTCAAGGGTATGAACAGTACCTTTAATCAAGTGGACTTAGTCGCGTAGGCAGAATGCATTATTCCCTGTCTTCTCATGGTGGGTGCTCCTGTTTCAATGCTACTCAATTTCATCCTCTTCCCTGCATTTTGATGGGGTGATAAAAGAGAATATTAATACTCACTTCCTCCTTACTTCATTTTGATGGCACGAAAATTAAGAAAACCAAAAAGTTATCACATATTTTCGGTTTTTCCTTAAGAAAGATGAAAAATGTAAACAGTGAACTGACTTGACAAATATGAAAATTGTGCAAAGACGTGGAACAACCAAAAGCAATAAATATCGTAAGTAAAGCATAAGCTCCATTGATGCAAGAGCTTCATGGCGTACAAGAGCTCCATTGGTAATTCATAATTTTGAAATCATAAATATTTTTCCAATATGTCCTGATAGACATATAAGATGTTATAAGCTTTTAGTTTTTGTGTTTTAATTATTGAACTTCTATAAGATACAGTTAAAGCCTCCTTTTGTATTAAAATTTCATAACCATTAATTACTTGGATCTTATGAAATGTGTTTTCTATTTATCAAATTGGTTACTATCTTTCAAATATTTCAACCTTTTAAAACTCTTAAATTAATCATCACTTATATTTGAAACGATAATTTTTATCTATATAAAAGTTGTCATTTGAAAAGATTTGTACTTTTACCGCAAATTAGGATTGTACTACTAAACCTAATAAGGAAAAAAAAGTGCCATTGACCTCTGCGGAGCCAGTAGCTTTTCAATATCGTACCAAAACAAAAACATGGATAAACCTTTGACCTCATCTGCTGCAATATGTATATATATTCTCACAAAGCAAAGTTAACTTTGGACCTTATAAGGCAGTGGTGGAACCAGAATTTTTGTTTGGGGGTGAGCCCAGAGGAGAGGAACGACATCGCAGTAAGGTAAAGTTAGAGATTGAGACTAATTCGTACTAATTCAAAGTTCAAGAAGCAAATCATACGAGTTGGAAATGTTGGAGGACTAATAGTACATTTAGGTCATATTATAATATCTGATTAATGCTAGAGGGAATAATTCCTTATTGGGTCCTACTTTTTTTAATGCCTACTTTACTATCCCTCATCTTTATATTCTTCCATTATTTTCTGGAGGAGCAAAAAATACATATTTAGCTCTTAACTTCACTTAAATTAACCAATTACACACCTATATTTAAATCTTTTCTAAATTTTCAAGGACAGCGCCACCTCCTGCCCCAACTAAGTTCCGCCACTATTATAAGGTTTCTTGGCCGCCCCATCCACACGATTTGTCACCATCATCAAAATTTGTTAATTACTGTTCAATATTGTCCATACCAAGATGGAAATCTGCGTAGAGTCAAACAGGTTGCACTTAAGTGGATTTTGTCAGTGCTTTTGAGCCACACGTGCACATGGGTAATTAATGAGCTTAGACCAAGCCGCCTTTCGTCTGGCGTGTATGCGTTCAAGTTAACGCGATATATGGCCCCAACCATTAAACGTTTGCAAAAACTTCCCTAAAGTTTTCTATATTTACGTCCTTCAACCCATTAACCATATGCTCTTCTTTCCGCCGCCATGCTTTCAGCTAACCAACTTTCACCCACATCTGCTCCCCACCCTACCACCGTCAGACCACATCCGCCAAGCCAATTCATGTTTCATTCTATTAATGACAACCAAACCCAGCCAAAATTGATTAATTGCTAAACTTAGAGACTGATTTAGCCTCTCAAGTGGCCGAATTAAAGAACAGAACAACTGAAGTTTTCAGATTGGTTTAGAGAAGGAGATTTGTAGTTGCGGTTTTGAAATGGAAAAAATTAGAATAGACCAGGATCTCCACCACATCTGTTTGCCCATCTCACAACCACTAGACCACATTCGCCTCGTGCAATATTCTGGATTCTGCTCTTCTGAACTCCCTGCTTTGAGCCCACCTGCTTCTACTGTCGACGCCGCTGCCAACTACATCCTACTCATTCGAGCCCCTGCCTTACCGTGCACAAAAAAGTGGTAGCATTTGCCCATCCGACGCAATGCTAGTGACTAAAGAAAGTCACAACAGCATCTGCCCCATTCGACGCCGTGTTGGTGACTGGAGAACGTCACAGTGGCATCTGCCCATCCGACGCTATCCTGGTGACTGGAGAATGTTGCATCCTTGGGCAATAGTTGGGTTGGTACAAATGTAACTATCGGATCTTTCATGGAGGAATTTGAAACAGTTTCAAGGCCAATCTCATAAAACATGTTAACGCAAACCTACTTTCACCAAATGAACTTGGCTAATAAACTCCCTAAAGTATCCCAACTAATTTAGTTTTTACATTTTTTATAATTATTGAGCCTAAAAAATTGGGACACGATAAAACATACATCAAAATAATAAATTTTTAGCTCCCATGAAAAATTTATAAAAAAATTTAATTACTTTCTAAAAAACTTTTATTCAAGTGATTATTAATTAAATATAGTGTTACCTTTCAAATAACATTTATTCTAGATAAAAATAAGTAAAACTGAAAATATAATGGATTATTTTTAATGAGAAAAGAACATATATCTTGGATTAGACACAGCAACATGACATCATAAACCATAGAGCTTTTCTTTTGTTATGATTTTTTATGGTTATGGTATTATCCATAGCCACTATAGTAGAATTACTCTTCCAAAAAAGAAAGAGATCTAGGTTTTTCAAAGTTCTAACAAAAACTTTTGAGTTATTGGAATTGGATTAATTATACAGCTTCTAGAGCACACACACAATGTGCAAATACATTAGACAGCTATGGAAAAACGTTGAATCCTCTATATTATTTTGTGAGTTTTCATTTATGGTTAATGTGTGAGAACATACTTGAGGGAGAGAACCTTCAAAGAATTCCAAAAATTTATGCCAGAAAAGGAAATATTAAAAAGTCTCTGGTGGCTCCATAACTTGTTCTAGTTTACCTAACCCATTAGTTGAACTTGCATACTACGTATCTTTCTCGTTTCCTTTTCCTACAAGTAACATGAAATCCTCTATAAATAGAGCAATAAGAAGGCCAGTTGTAGTAAAGCAGCAAGAAAACAGATACACACATAAATATATAGCACTTCATCGATCAAGCAGTTAGTTATAAGATGTCTCACTTGAAAGAAAACGTTGTCACTGTTTGTGTTTATACTAATCATGTTGATGCTGCAAACGCCGTCGTTTCAAGCGCATTCAGGGCCATGGGAAGGTGGGAAGCATTTGGCTCCTCATGTGTCTCTGACCAGTGACAGAACCCGGTACCTTGCTACAACCCTCGTGGATGAAGCTGGCGAGCGTGTCCATGACCAGCAACCCGGCCTGGCCACCTTGTCTGATGGATTATTATGGTCGGTTCCAAGTCCCGGGATGGGGAATTAGGTTTGCGGTGGCCGACAGCCAGATGGCTATATCTAGCCACCTTCACCTAGTATATTGTCATTGTTTGAAACATACAATTGAGGGGCTACTTAATATTTCATTATAGTGAATAGGCTTAACTTTCTTTAAAGAAAAAAAAAAAAAAGTTACATAACTTACTAGCCAATGGCGCCAATTGAGCATCGAAATGTGCCATCATTAGTATTTAAAAGTAATAAAGGGAGGATTATAAATCATACTTCCTTCATTCCATATTTTTTGCATCATTTACTTTTCAGTAATTAATATACGATTTTTTATTTTCAACATTTTAGTATATAAGTGAAGAACTTTTATATAATAATGATAAATTAAGACATATAATTTTTAAATATATATATTTTTAAATTTTTTCTAATAAATACTAATATGAATAAATTCAAGTCAAACTATGTGAAAAAATCAAATAGTGTAAAAAATATGGGATAGAGGTGGTACAAATTTTTTTTAATTTCTTGACGTAATTATTATGTTACTTCAACTATTTTATTTAAATTATTCTCCACTTCCAAAGATCTGGGCATATTGTCGCTTATGGGAATTTGTATGCAAAATAATAAAACCTAAATGCTGGATGGATTATTATTGAACCAGCCGTTTTGGCTTTAGCAATGTAAAAACAAAACGAGTAGTAATTTTAACGGCTAAGGATTCGAACTTATTCGTTGTGTTAATTGTTTTATTTATACTCGTTAGTTGTATGTCTAAAGGCAACTTTCTGATGATTAAGACAGTAAAGCTATCAGAAATGCATTAGATTGCTAGAGATAATGAGCAACGTGTAGTCCTCTGACTTTGGTTTTTATGAGCTCCTTGGATTGGATCCTTTAAAGGGTGCTCTCAATTACTTGTCCATGGGCTTATGGAAATGGACCTAAGTTTCGTATCCCATGGGCTGGGCTTGTGCAGGGCCTGGGCCATTATCTGGCACATAAAGTTCTATTTTTCTTTTTTTATACTTAGAAACAATTACAAGATATACAACAGCATGAGAAATTAGTTAAGAGAGTTCGGGGTAAATATGATGTTTTTTGAAACTCAGAGAATTTCAAGTCACAATTTGTTGTGGTCATGCACAATGCACCTTAATGGGAACTGAACCCAGTTGGAGGTTGGGGGACATAACAGAGATATTTAATACTTACTTTCTCCTAACTTCATTTTGATGACATGCAAATTAACAAAGATAAATTTTTTTCACTTGTTTTCAGTTTTCCTTTAAGAAAGATGAAAAATGTGATTAGTGAACTAACTTGTCAAATATGAAAATTGTGCAAATATATGGAACAACCCAAAACAATAAGTATCATAAAGAATGGATAAGCTCCATTGATGCAAATTAAAGCTCCACGGCGTTGAACAAGAGCTCCATGGATTATCCATAATTTTGCAATTATGTATCTTTCTCCACTATATCCTAATAGACATATAAGATGTTACAAACTTTTAGTTTTGGTGTTTTAATACTTGAACTTTAATAAGTTACAGTCAAAGCTTCAATTTGTATTAAAATCTCAAATCTACTAGCTACCTTGATCTTATGCCATGTGTTTTCTATTTACCAAATTAGTTACTAACAACTTTCAAACGTTCCAACTTTTTAAAAATTTTAAATCACTTATATTTGAAATGATAATTTTTTATCTACTAGTAAATGCACATATCAAGTTATTTTTTTATTCAAATGACTATAATTCTAATTATCTTGTTCAAAATAAATAGTAACAATAACGATTTTACTTTTTTAGCTTAGATATATTTCTTATTAGTTTTATTTTTCTATTTTTTTATATAGTTTTTTATTATAATATTTCATCATAATTATCCTCATTTGCACCATCCATTATAAAAGACTGCTCATTGTATTTGATTTCTATTTATTATAAATAACAAATATAATAATAATAATAATAATAATAATAATAATAATAATAATAATAATAATAATAATAATAATAATTATATTTATTATTATTATTATTATTATTATTATTATTATTATTATTATTACAATGTAGAATATGCTACACGTAATATTGGTTATAAAAAAAAACTAACAGATTTTTTTTATTTATGATGGTAAAGTACATATAAAAATTACTTCTTCATTCTTTTAACATCTTATCAAAAATCACAAAATTTCTCTTCTCAGTGCATAATTTAAATTTAATACTATGCAATTTGTTAACAAAAAAAATCACAATTTAATAGACTTAATGATATTATGCATTTACAAATATTATTAAAATTTAAGTTAGTAAATTTTATCTTAATTTTTATTCTTCAAATTCAAAAAATTAATGATTAAAATAAAGATCTTATATTAGTTGGCTCAAAAAATTAAATAGATTTATCATTAATGTATTAGCATAACTTTGACTTTTAAAAAGATATAAGCTAAGTTTTTAGTAAGTGTTTTAAAATTCTATTTAAAATAGGGGAAAAAATATGCTAAGTCCACAAGTGGGACATTCAATAAGAAACTCATGCAAAAATAATTTTAATTTAATAGGTATGACACAAATATGGGTCATGATGTCAAAGTATACATAGACTTGGTAAGTAAACATTGAGTTTTTTTCCAAAGACATGTAAATATAAGTACCTATATATTACTAAAAAAGCTTAATTGTCTGACTTTTGACTTTTAATAAAAACACTCACCCTCAAAGTTTAAAATCTACACTCACCATCTATTTCATGGCCCAGTAATTTGATAGTTCAAAATATCAAGGTCAATTCTTATATAGCTTTTTCTTTTTATCTTTTTGGGCAATTAATGTTTATCCATTGCTTTAGAAATTATACTTATGCCATTGTGGTTTGAAAACCAAGTTTTACTAATTATTCTTATAATATAATTAAAAATAGAATAAATTCATAGAACCCAATAACTTATAGTTTAAGGTTTGCCACTTTATATCTTTGCACTTTTCATTATATATAGATATAAACATTGATATATATATATATATATATATATAAATAAATAAATTGATAAACATCATGTTTTAGGCGTGTTTAATAGTCATATAAATCAAAGATAAGTTTATTACAAAATTTTAAATTGATGGCATTTTTTCCATAAAAAAGACTTATAGAAAGCATAGAAAAATCACATTTTTTTCTATTTTTTCCTTTCAAACACTAATCTTATTCTCCTAATGTAATGAATTTGTTTTTTTTTTTTTGTCAATTAAAATGAGGATGTATTAAGAAGAAAGACGTCAAGGAGGTTCAAAGTTTACATCAGCCAACTATTAAAGGGCATAAACCGAAGAGGGACACATTGTCCAATACTCTCTCTTCTGGACACTCGGCCATTTAGCTATGCACAAAGCACACTTATTAGCTGTTTCAGCCACTTTCTGGACAGAACAAGCAGAAAAAGAACTTTGCAGCGTTTTAATGTCAGAAATTAAGGGGCCTATTCTCCAGTCTTCTTGATCCCTTAATCTGCCGATGAGTTCCTGATCAGAAGCCTCAATTTCTATAGCAGTGTACCCTAGTCGAAGTAAGTCCTGAAGCCCTTTCCTGGTTATTTCAGCTAAGGCTGCTGGTTTGTATGTGCTGGCAGCAAACCCAGCCTGATTGTACAGCACATTCCCTTGCCAGTCATGAGACAAATACGCCATTCCCAGCGAGCTAGCTTTGTGGACTACAGCTACATTGAGTTTAATGAAGCCCCGGGGTGGTTTGCACCACCTATCTGAATGAATATTCCCGTGTAAATGAGGACATGTATCAGCCATTTTCTGTTGTGTTTGGTGATACTCAGCAACAGCATTTTGTATCCTGTAAATCACAGAGGCAGGGTTAACATTTTTCTTTTGGAAAATGGCCTCATTTCTTACCAGCCAAATATACCAGCAAGCATAAGTAATGGTAGAGATAATAAGATCTTTGTTTTCCTATGTATGATGTAAAGCACGACAGAACTCAAGAAACCATTGATCAAAAGTTTGTATTGCAGCATTGTGGGGTTTATAATCCAAACACACAAACCAGATAAGGTGTGTCCATTCACAATGCAGCGCTATATGCTCCACAGTTTCATCATGAATACAAAAAGGACATTTAGGATTTATCGAAATACCTCTTTTGGCCAAGTTTAGCCGAACAGCAACTCCATTTTGGCAAAGCCTCCACATAAAATTCTGAATCTTAGGAGAACATTTAATTTTCCAGATTATTTTCCATACACTAGAGTTTATTTGATGGGAAGTTGAAGCACAAAGATTAACAGGATGAGATATTTTCTGTACCCTATAGGCCGTCTTTACTGTGACTCTACCAGTCTTGTCATATGGCCAAATTAACTTGTCTTCCCCTGGGTTATGACTAATGGGTATCTGTAAGATGGCCTGTTTTTCCTCTGTTGAAATATAAGGAGCTATTTGACTTAAATCCCAAGTATGAGTGCTAGGATCAATGAGGTTACCTACAGTCACATTTCTTACTCCTGCTGGAATATTCATGTTCGTGTGCAGCTTAAAATCTCCAAGGTTTGGAATCCAAGCATCATTCCAAACTGAAATAGACTGTCCATTTTGCACTTGCCAACAAACATGGTTTTTTAGAAAATCCCTACCAGTTAAAATACTAGACCAACCCCATGAAGGTTTTGGCCCTTTTCCTGCATTCCAAAAATTACCATCTGGGAAGTATAATCCCCTTAAAGTTTGGGCCAAAACCGATTGGGGATGAGATACTATCCTCCAGGCAAGTTTTGCTAGCAAGCCTATGTTTATGGCTTTTAAGTCCTTAAAACCCATCCCTCATTTTTCTTTTGTTAAGGATAAACAGTCCCAACTTTTCCAGTGGATACTCGAATCTGAATTCTTCCCATCCTACCAGAATTTAGCCATTAAGGAGTGAATATTATAACACCATTTTTTGGGAAATTTAAAACAGGCCATGGCATATGTTGGGATGGCTGTAATAACAGATTTAAGCATGATTTCCTTACCTGAATATGAAAGTAGAGCCTCTTTCCACCCTTCTATTTTTTTGATAATTTTGTCCCCAAGAAAAGCCAATGCCTCTGTCTTTGAATGTCCCCATAGGGTAGGTAGGCCAAGATACTTCCCTGGATTTTCTGCCTTAGGAATTTTCAAGAAAACACTAATTCTTTCTTGCAAAGTAGTAGGGGTATTAGGACTAAAGAATATGGCAGATTTTTCAAAGTTTAT
This sequence comes from Aquilaria sinensis, assembly GCA_005392925.1. Classification (NCBI taxonomy): domain Eukaryota; kingdom Viridiplantae; phylum Streptophyta; class Magnoliopsida; order Malvales; family Thymelaeaceae; genus Aquilaria; species Aquilaria sinensis. The sequence goes on along the minus strand of SMDT01003116.1, from coordinate 244,945 downwards.
ACATTGACCAGAAGCCTGGCAATACTGTAACAGAACCTGCTGTAAGTTGTGACCATTTCTGACACTAGCCTTAACAAAAAATAAGGAATCATCTGCAAACAACAAATGCGTTAGTGTGGGGCAATCCTTATTCAGTTAAATGCCTTCTATAAAGTTTTGATCTGCTGCCCTTGTCAGCATTTGTGATAAAGCCTCAGTAACCATAATAAACAGATAAGGAGACAAAGGGTCACCCTGTCTTAACCCCCTAGTAGGCTTAAATGTTTCAGTCTCTTTTCCATTAACTAAAAGAGTATAAGACATTGTGGTAACAATAGTCATAACCCAATTAATCCAACTAGAGGGAAATCCCATTTTGCGCATGATACCTTCTAAAAAAGACCACTCTACACGATCATAAGCTTTTTGCATATCAATTTTAATAGCCATATTCCAGTCTAAACCTTTCTTTTTAGTTTTTAGCATATGAAAGATTTCATGAGCTACTAAGATGTTATCCTGTATTTGTCTACCTTTAACAAAAGCATTTTGCAAAGGAGAAATGATATTATTCATATGGGAGTTAAGTCTATTAACTAGAACCCTAGATATAATTTTATAGCAGTAGTTACACAAACTAATTGGCCTAAACTGAGTGACTTTTTCAGGATGGGGAATTTTAGGGATAAGCACAATAGCTGTTTTGTTTAGGCTAGGGTTTAGAATACCTTGATTAAAGAAAGCTTGTACTACTTTGGTGACACTCTCTCCAACATCGTCCTAATATTTTTGGAAGAAGATTCCTGAAAATCCATCGGGCCCAGGGGCTTTTAAGGGAGCCATTTGAAAAGCTGCAGCTTTAATTTCTTCAACTGTCACATCTTTCTGCAGGTTCTCCTTCAGATCTTTCTAAACCACAGGTTTTATATGATCTAGCACCTCATTTATTCCTATAGGTCCTTCAGAGCAAAAAAGCTTCTCATAGTAATGCTTAAAGGTGTCTGAAATATTTTCCTCCTTATCAATCCACACACCCTTTTCATTCTGAATCCGTAAAATTTTGTTTGAAGCTCTTTGCTGAATTGTGACATTATGGAATAAAGTAGTGCTCCTATCCCCCAATCTTAGCTAGTCCACTCTACTGAGTTGCTGCCAATACATCTCTTCCCTAGTCCAATGCTCCTCAATTTGTTTAATAGTAGGGCTCTCATTCCTTGCCATTGATGTATTAGACCTATCTTGTAGCTCCCCCAGCTTCGCAGTCAGTGCCTCTATTGCCCCTCTGTTATTAGGATAATAGGCCTTGCTCCACTTAGTCAAAGCTCTACTACACCCATTCAGATTTTTTTGAAGGGCATAAGTATCGTTCCTTGCATATAGATCCCAAGATTGCTTAATGACTTCTTTACAGGCTGGTTCTCGAGTCCACATATGCTCGAACCTAAATTTTCTCCTTTTATAAACACTTTGAGCCTCTGAGGTAAGGATTATAAGGCAGTGATCAGAGCCAATTTGAGGACAGTGATACACTTGAGTGTCAGGGTATAGAAGCCTCCAAGAGCTACTCACCAAAGCTCTATCAATTCTCTCTTTAACTAGACCATCTTTTCTGCCATTTGACCAAGTAAATTGCTGTCCCTGAAAACCAGCATCCTGACGTTGTGTTTTTAACATCATTTTCTGAAATGCCATGATTTGGTCTTGAGCTTTCAGTTTGCCTCATTCTTTCTCATGTTGGGCTGCTATGTCATTCCAATCCCCTATACATAGCCAAGGTAAGGATCTTTGTAATGCAAGTTGCTGTAAAGCTTCCTAATTCTTTTTCATATTAATGAATTTTGGATCTGCATAAATCCATGTAATTCGACTGGTGTTCCCCATGCTATCAATTACTCTTGTATCAATGAAATTCTGAGACTTCAGATCAACACACACTTGCACCTCATCAGTCCACCACAGCACCAGCCCCCTAGATAAATCAACAGGGTTTACATAACAAGCATTCTTGAACCGAAATTTCTTTCTTTTTTTTTTTTTCCAATTTATTCATTTTATTCCTTGTTTCCATTAAGAAACATAACTGAGGATTATACCTCTTTTGGAGCCATTTGAGGTGCTGAACTGTCAGGGTTGGCCCCATACCCTGGCAGTTCCAACTTATGAGAATCATGATGCCTAGGTGGCTGAAGGGCAGCCACCAGACCCGTCCTCAGCTGTAGTGCCCTTTCTGGCTCTTTTTCCATTATTCTCAACTAATAATATCTCCTGTTCAGTATTTTTCCTCTTGGGAGGTCCCCCTATCTTTTTGCCCCCTCTCTGTGTCGCAGCATCATATGACTCTTCCTCCTCTGCTCCAGTATTGTCAGAATCAATTGAGGTGAAAGACAATTGAAGGTAGTGTATTTGATCGGCTAGATTTGGTGAGATAGTATCGGGATTGGTATGTTCCAAGGCTGGTAGCAATTTTTGCACTGGCTTTCTAGTTTGGCAATCAGGAGAACCAGATGGGGATGCTAGGTTTTGCCCTGATATCAACTGATCAAATTGTTCCTTCCATGTGTTATCTACATCAAATGATTCATTGGAGAACTTATTCTGCCTTGTATGCCCTACTAATGTTCCAGGTAATAGCTGATCTGGTCTTGGTGGTAGAGGTTTGGTCATATCTTCAGCAACTCTTGGCATATGAGCTTTTAACCAAGGTCCATACATCTGTTGTGTTAGGACCATCCCTTAAATACTTGGCTTAGGCCAAGAATATAGGGAAACACCAATTTAAAACATGAGGGACTCGATTGAAAATGAGGATGAGAGTGTAAATGTAAGCCTGAGAAAGTTGGGTTGAAAGTGTGCATGGGAAAATTAGGCCATGATGTTTTTGGCATGAGATAAGGTTGGAGGACTACAATGTACACTTGAATTGGTGATGTAAATGAAACTATGGGAACTTGAAGGGTGAAATGCACCATACAATTAGGTGCATGGACAAAGGTGGAATTAGACCAAATTATGTTGACTGAAATGGCCGGTCATAGTGCGCTCTTCCACCGTACCAATTTTATAAGGGTAATTAAAATGGTAAAATGCTAAAATGGGTCATGGGTTAATTATCATGTTAGGCCATGTTAATGAAAGCTTGGCAATTTGAGCCATGAGTTAAGAATGGAGCCAAAATGATCCTACATTTTAGTGACTAAAGTGTGCACATGGAAACTTAAGGGAGAAAAGTGTCACATGTAGAGTACTTAAGGACCAAGGATGACATTGAGCCAAAATGTTGAAACACGTTTCATTTAATGCGTCCAGAAACCCATTTGTTCACACGGCTGCCGATTGACACAAGTGGAATCCTTTGTCTTGCGCTCATTAATGCGCCGAGATTATTAATTCGGCTACCCTTCGTTATTTGTTTGTGTTGGCCGAAAACGAAATCAGTCAGAAATGAAACAAGCTTCAGCGTTTCTTTCTGCGAATAGGCTGGTAGCCGAGAAATTAGAGGGATTCAAAGTGTGTTGAGCGAAGCTTGGAGATTTTTGCTATGCTGTTGATGAAGTTGAAGCTTGGAAGAGAAATTAAGCTTGGATTAAGAAGGTAAGGCTCATAATCACTTGTTTTTCTTGTTAATTTTCCATGAACAAGTGATTATGATGGCTAATTGAAGGCTTATTGTGTTAAGGCAATATATTTGAGCTTCGGCCTTAGTTACTCGAGCAACCGAGAGCTCAAGCTTTGATTGTGAGGTAGGGTTTTCACATTTACTTGTATTCTTGGTATTTTTCCATGAACGAGTAATAATGGCAGCTAAGTGATGGTTATATGATGCTATATGATCTTAGCTTGCTAGATGGGCATATTGAGGAGATTCAGTTATGTGTTAATTGGCTAGTTAGTCAAGATAATGGCATGTGTTAAAATTCCTAGTGAGGGAGGCCAACTTGCTAGTGAATTTGGAGCTCTAGTGGAATGGGAGTAAAGTTGTGAAGGTGGAAGTGCAGAAAGTGCACATGGACACATGCTAGTGAATATGGCCGAATGTATCCTGTAGTGTGTGTGAGTTCTGTGTGCTTGGTTGTTTGTTTGTGCATGCTAACTCATATATGGATGGTTTATGATGATTATATATTGTTGTATTTTTTTTGTGGTTTCCATGTCTTCATGTCTTTCTTGCAGGACTAGTAAGCTTGTGGAGGTTAAGTCATTGGACTTAACTAAATAGACTTTATATGGTCGTTTGTGAATCTCTACTGAGTAATTGTTACTCACTGCCCATACATTTTTGTTTCAGGAAAGGATATACAGCTTGAGTAGTTTGCTTGAGTTGCTAGTTTGTGTGCTAGTTAGTACACTATTTGCTCGAGGTATGTGCCAACTGAATCTTGGCTTGAATACTTACATTACAAGTCTTATGGCTTAAGGCTGAAACTTATGTTCTAAGTTTGCAGGCTTTTGTAGTTGTGGGATCAGTCTAGGTACAGGAAGGATGTGTGGACTTGGACCCTGGTTATGGTTTGTATGTTTGGGTTAGTTTTGTGGAGTGTGCTGCTGTTCTGTACACTTAGGTTTCTTTTAAGAAACTAGGGTATATGGCTTGTAAACTTAACCTTGGCTACTCTAGGCTTATAGCATCCTTGGTATGTTTCCAAGCTAGTGATGCTGGTATTTAGGCTATTTTGTGTGTATATATATAGCCTTGCTTGTACATGGATTGTATGTACATATGATGGATGCTTATGTGCCAAGTTATGTTAAATTTATGAGCTTATGGTTATGTTTCATGAAGCAGTCTCTTGAGTACTTATGATTGGCTGAATGTACATATGCATGGAAACTTGTTTTTTCAAACTATAGAGATGTGGGCTTCTTGGTTGTCATTCATTAAGTAGTACACTTGACAAGCACACATCCTAGACACTTAACAGATTAAGTGTATGCCTTGCTTGTGTGGCAAGTTAGAGGTTGGACCCTACTTAAGCTGCAGGTTGTTGTTCTAAATAACTCATAAGTCTCCTGGGACATATCCCAGCTCTCAGCTTTAGAAAATAAAACTTAAATACTAGGAAGTTATTAACACCTGGATTTAAGTTTAATCAAAGGAATCTTGGGTAAATTGGTGAGTGGTACTGAGAGGGAACAGGCTAGGGCCTGTGTGGGATGTGACATGTTGTCCAGTGCTCAACAGAACTGACTGTGTAGTTAATTTGCAACTTATATCAGAATGACCAAGTCTTCCACACGCATAACATAGATCCCCTAACCTTTCATATTTTGCTGCAATCCATTTCTTACACCTAAGAGGTTTAGGTTGCCAAAAACCAGCCTTGATAGGGGATCTTGACATTTAGTTTGATCTTGATTCTAAGGTAACCCCTACATAATTCCCCCAAATTTCCAGGGTCCTCAACCTCCAAAACTTTTCCAAATTGTTTTCCAATAATAGCACCATTTGCCTTAATCATTAGAATGAGTGCCAAGCCATGTATCTGCACCCAAAAAAGAACCTCTGTGAACTTCAAATCCTGTAAAGCTTGAGCCGGCAACCATTTTTGGAGAAAAAAGATACATCCCATGATGTTCCATGGGCCATCAGATAGCACTCGTTCAACCATATCACACTCCTTAAACACACAATACACTGTTTTATCATCCAAAAAATTAACCGCTTGAACCCCGTATTTCTTTCAAATCTTCAATAAAATATTTGCAATACCTTTCTAGTTCAACCTTTTATCAGATATGATCCTACCCACCAGAGATTTTATCTGTTCGCCAATTAATGAATTTGTAAATAGTACAAATGTGTTAAAATTTTCAATATTAGAAATACATTAAAATTTTGATTAATCAAATAAATAAAAATACTAACTTAGTGACTTAATAAAACAATCCTACCTTTCAAAAAAAATAGAAATTTTCATTATATGTTTCGTATTTGAAGAATTTTGTGTATCAATGTCAAATACGAAAGTATAAGAATTCACCATTATGACAATGAAAAAAATGATAAAGTTTCAACAAAATTATATTTTGAATAAAAATGAATAAAATTATAATCCAATACATAGAGTATATGTTGGGAATTTTTTTTCATTCTACTAAAACTTATTATATATCCTCTTAAGAATCCTCCAGTTTCTTAATTTGTCATATAATCCCATATGTCGCCAGAACCTGCAGTCAGGACCTAAATTTGTGTAATTTTATTATAACTTTTGAACATATAAACCTTCACACTTCTACCCTTATTATATTTAATTTCAATTAAAATAAAACCTTGTAATTATAACATAAAATTAACTTCATCTCTTAATAACTCTAGAACTAATTCTATACTATGAGCTTCTTCTTTTTAACTTACTCATTCTCTTAGGCTAAAGCAACACTCTTTCTCTACTCCCCATCTCTCTAGCAAAAGCATTGCTCTTTCTCTGCTCTCCATCCCTCGGGTTGAAGCTTTGCTTCATCTCTTTCTCAGCTTGCTTCTTTTCTTGGGCTAAAGCTCTGCTCCTTCTTTGCTCACTATCTTTGCTTCTTCTCTGGTTTCTTCTTCTCGACTCCTGATCTCTACTTCTTCTAAACTCTCCTATGGTTTCTCCTTTTCTGATCTCATTCAGTTTCTCCACCTCCGTTCTCCATCATAATAATTATAATAATTAAATATTTTAAATTATTATATTAATCATAAACTACTTTTGATAATTATAACAATTATTCTTAATCAAATGCTACCGATTATAAATAAAATTAAAAAAAATAAAAAATGACTGACTTTCAGTTGCATCAAGTGACTGAATTTTAGTTGCAAAAAAAAAAAAAATGACTGACTTTCAGTTGCATTAAGCTACTGAATTTCAGTTGCAACATGCGCCTACATTTTTCAATTGCAAAATACAGTCGCGTCTTAGTCACTCCAGGTGGTGTGACTATATATTTTACAACTTAGTGATTTAGTGGCTTGTCAGTCTCACCAAGTGACTAATTACCACTATTTACTCAACTGCTCAAGCTCTTCTGCCTTGTAATAGATTGGCATTAGAGTTTTGAAAAAATAAAAATTATCTATGAGTAGCTATTAACTTTTAGTTTCAATGATTTGATCTTAATTCACTGCTAATAAATTTTATAAAAAACTGTAACACTAATCACAAAATATATTCCTAATTAAGGCCTATATATAAGAAAAACCCTCTAGAATATATGTATTGTCATGTGATCTCTACTGATTAACCAAATTATATTAAAAAATTGCATTAATTGGAAAATAGTGCAGTTAATTTAATAGTTAGAGTGACTCGAATTTCAATCAAGGTTAGGAGCTTGGAACTATGCATCTTTAATCAAGTGGACTTATGGCGTAGGTAGAATATATTAATCCATGTCTTCTAATGGTGCGTGCTCTTCTTTTTCAATTCTACTCGGTTTCATCTTCGTCCTTGCATTTTGATGGAGTGACAAAATAGATAACACTCACTCGCTCCTTAATTCATTTCAAACTGTCACATAAATTAAGAAAGTTAAATTTTCCTCTTATTTTCAGTATTCCCCTAAAAAAGATGAAAAATATGGATATTAAAATGGTAAAATAACTTGTCAAATATGAAAATCGGGCAAAGTTGTGGAACAGTCCAAAGAAATTAATATTGTAAATAATGGACACGAGAGCTCCATAGAAATTACACTTTATATTATTTAAAAAGCTAAGCTCTTGATGGACACTATTCGTAGTGTCCCTCTTACTACAATATTTTTTTTTTTGGCCGCAGGTGTATTGGACTTTTGGCACAGAAGACCTCAAATTTTGCAATAATGTATCTTTTTTTTTTTTTTTAAGGGATGGCAAGTAAGTGAGTTGGGTCATTCAGATTCGAGTTTAATCGGGTTAGCATATATTTAGATTCAAGTCTAGTTATCTGGGTTCGGATTAATCTCGGGTTGAGTAGATTTTCAGGTTTGGGTTGGGTCAAACCGGATTTATTTGGGTTCGGACCCAATACAAGTCGGGTTATTCGGGTTTCAAACCAGACTCAAGTTAATTGTCATGTTTACTTGGTTCACTGATGTATAAGCCGAAATAACTAAATTGATTCAATTTTTTTGTTCAATTTTGATTAAAATTAATTTAACTAGGCATAAAAGATAGTATAGAATTTATGAAGATATATTAGTATATAGTTTTTGTAATAAAATACTATAATTCCTAAAACCTAATTATTTTTTCTCTCTCTATCTTTCTCACGATTTGACTAATCCTTTCTTCTAACTCTTATTCGCTCACTCCGCAATGCAAAACAGATCAACAAAATAGAAGAAACTCAGCTACCTGTGTTAAACCATATATATTTTTTAAAATCTATGTTGACTATATATTTTATGTTGATTTGGATTAAAATTGAATCTTATCGGGTTTAGTTATCGGGTCATTTCAAGTTCAATTTAGGTCAAGTTTGAGTTTAGGTTTCCTCGAGTTTGCTTCAATTATGTTCGGGTTTGGTGCAATCGAGTTCACGTCATTAACTGTTTTGGTTAAATCTAGTCAGGTTTGGTTTAGGTTTGGATGGGTCGAGTCAAGTTAGTCAAATTTTGTCATCCTTATTTTTTTCCACTATGCCCTAATAGATACAAGACACATAAGATGTCATAAACTTTTGATTTTGGTGTTTTAATCCTTGAACTTTCATAAGTTACAATCACAGCTTAAATTTGTACTAAAATCCCAAACCTCTAGTGACCTTGGTTTTGTGCCGTATTTTCAAACCTTCCAACTTTTTATAACTTTTGAATTGATCACAATTGGTAACTTTTTTTAATGCTTTTTTTTTTCTATATAAATGTTATCAGCTTAAAAAACTTGTATTTTTGTTGATAAACCTGTAATAAAGTGTGGGCCAATTATAAGTGTTCTACTGAACCTAATAAAAAGTAAAAGTGCCATTGACCTTTGCCCAGCCAATGGCTTTTCTACCAAAACAATATATACATGCATGAACCTTTGACCTCATCTGCTGCAATATATACATAGTCTCACAAAGCAAAGTTAACTTCGGATCTTATAACGTTTCTTTAACGCCCCATCCACAGGATTTGTCACAATCATCTATTTCTTACATGTTAATTCGCCTAGCAGATCGCCGCTAAGATCGAAAATTGTTAATTACTGTTCAATGTTGTCTATAGCAAGATCGATATGTGTATAGTCAAACAGGTCGTATTACAAGTATTTGGATGCCACACGTGCACATGGAGAGCGGATCCTTGCATGCCAAGGGAATGGTTTTACATGTCATCACAAGTTTTAATATTGTTCCAGTTGATCAAGCTACGAGCATCTCATGATCTTAATGCCCCACCGAAAGGTATTTTTAGCTTTGTGTACTTTATCCTTTGAACATACACTCGGTCATAACTCGTCACCTTAACTTGGTAAGATGTTGTGACCCGTTAAATCCTAAATGCCACTCCTTTCTTCATTGGGTAAAATTCACCGAAAGTCCTCAGCCTTTTATTTTCTATCATTTTTTCTTCCCTAAAATCATAAATGTCTTGATTCGGGGATTCCTTCCCCAGCTCTGGAAAAGATAAATAACTCTTTCCTAATTTGAACTTAGACCAACTTAGACTCCCTAAAGTATCCCAACCAATTCAGTTTTTATATTTTTTATAATTATTGAGCCTAAAAACATTGGGACATGATAAAACATTTAATTACTTTCCAAAAAAATTTTATGCAAGTGATTATTAATTAACTATATTGTTAGCTTTCAAATAGCATTTATTCTAGATAAAAATAGGTAAAAATAAAAATAAAGGATTATTAGAAAAGAACATATATCTGGAAGTAAGCACAACAACATAACATTATAAACCATAGAGCTTTTCTTTTGTTATGATTTTTTATGGTTCTGGTTTTATCCATAGCAACTACAATATTACTCATCCAAAAAGGATCTAGGTTTTTCAAAATTATATAAAAAACTATTGAGATCTTGGAGTAATTATACCTTTTAAAGTGTGCACTCTCTTATTTTATGGCAGTGAATACTCATGATAAAAAATAATATTGGATATACACAATATGAAATTAAATTAGACACCAACAAAAAAAGCATTATAATTCTAAAGGATTATAACCAGTTCACGAGGCTTCTTTCTTTTATTTTTTTTCGCTTGTCGCTTGTCCTACAAGTTACTAGTGAATTCTCTACAAATACAGCGATAGGAAGGCCACCGATAGCAAAGCAACAAGAAAACAGTCACATAGATCAGCATATATCCCTTCACCCCCAACTAAGATGTCCTTTTGAACAAAAATGTTTTGTTGTTTGTGTTGTATTGATCATGTTAATGCCACAAATGTTGTCGTTTCAAGCGTGAAGAGGTGGTGGGCTGGTGGGAAGCAATTGGCTCGTGATTATGTGCTTCTAAACAGTCCCTTGAACTCACCCCATGCTACAATCTTAGCAGATGAGGCTGGTGAGCATGTTGATGACCAATTCTCTACAAATACAGCGATAGGAAGGCCACCGATAGCAAAGCAACAAGAAAACAGTCACATAGATCAGCATATATCCCTTCACCCCCAACTAAGATGTCCTTTTGAACAAAAATGTTTTGTTGTTTGTGTTGTATTGATCATGTTAATGCTACAAATGTTGTCGTTTCAAGCGTGAAGAGGTGGTGGGCTGGTGGGAAGCAATTGGCTCGTGATTATGTGCTTCTAAACAGTCCCTTGAACTCACCCCATGCTACAATCTTAGCAGATGAGGCTGGTGAGCATGTTGATGACCAATTCTCTACAAATACAGCGATAGGAAGGCCACCGATAGCAAAGCAACAAGAAAACAGTCACATAGATCAGCATATATCCCTTCACCCCCAACTAAGATGTCCTTTTGAACAAAAATGTTTTGTTGTTTGTGTTGTATTGATCATGTTAATGCTACAAATGTTGTCGTTTCAAGCGTGAAGAGGTGGTGGGCTGGTGGGAAGCAATTGGCTCGTGATTATGTGCTTCTAAACAGTCCCTTGAACTCACCCCATGCTACAATCTTAGCAGATGAGGCTGGTGAGCATGTTGATGACCAACAACCCAGTGAGGCTCACTTGTCGGACAAGTCGATTCTAAATGCCGGGGACGTATCCATTATTCTGTCCCGGCAAGCATGCTTCTAGCTACAGCTAGCTAGTTCCTTATCACTGTTATTATTTGATTCCGGAACTAATAAGTTAGTTGTTGTGTTTCGCGATCAAAATGTGTTAACTAACTAGCTAGTATATTGAAAACTGTGCTGCCAGTTGAGCGTTATGATGTAATTTTTTCTTTTCCTATTTTTAAAAGTGCTACAATGCAATGTGACCTTGACTTTATATTACACAGTACTAAAATAATGTTTATATCTCTTTTTGACATGTGGTATCTTCTTTATACATCACACTACACAATAGCAATAGCAAACCGATGGGTTCCGATAAATAAACCTATAACCAAAGATAACGTAAACGATCCTTTAGTTGGACGTCCAAGGGCAACTTTCCAATGAGTAAGACAGCAAGCTATCAGAAATGCATTTGAGTGCTGGAGATAATAAGCAATGCATAGTAATGTAAAGGCTCTCCAAATATTTTCCCAAGCTCGAATACTAAGGTGAGTAAATCTCAAATTATTTTCCTCAAATAAGTTTTATTAAGCAAAGAAAACAAACTAAGTAAGGTTAAGTTGAGTTCCAAAGTGTAATTAGCACCTAAAAGGCAAAACAGGCAAAATGATAATTTTGGCCTAAGTCAGTGGCATGACCATAATTTCAATGAAATTAGGTTTGTGCAAGTTTTTTGAGGTAAGTAAGTTAAGACCATAAGAGTTTCTAGCTATTTGAACCAAAAGCGGAAGTTAAGGGTGAAAAATGCACTAAGTGAGAAATTGAACTATTATATCTTATAATGGCTTAAGTGATTTAAGGGTAAAGTGTGTAGGTAAAAAAAACCTTTTAATGGGACCAATGAGTGATGAAGTAGGAAGAGTTTAAGTGGCCTGAGTGATTCAAAGTTAAGTTTGAGGGCCAAAGTGTCAAGTGGAAGAGAGTTGAGTTAAGTTAGAGAGGTTTGCCTTATATTTGGAAGAAATATCACTATTCATCATTTCTTCCATTCACCATTTTCATGGCTCTCTCCTCCATAGTTTCTCCTCATCGAAGCTCCTAATCTACCTAAAATTCCATGAAATTTGAAGGTTCTAAAGCCATCTCAATGAGCCCTTAGTTCGTTTTTTGTGTATTTGGTGCATTGGGAGTTGTTATTGTAAGTTTTTGGTTTAAACCCTAAGGTAAATGTATTTGATCCTTGTGAGTTAGTTCTAAGCTTGTTAGATAATTAGAAATGGTCTTAATTTTGTGCCCTTGGTGTTCACTTTGGTTGAATTCAAGCTTAAAACTTAATGGAACTCCATTGGAGCTCAAGTATGCTTGTTGTTGTTTCTTGCTTTAAGGATGATTTGAGGAAAGGAATTTAAGTTAATTTAGCTCAAATAATGCATAGAAATGTAGTATTAATTGTGGGAATGAAGTAGAAATAACCCATGTGAGTTGGCTTTGTGGATAGGAAGATTGAGTAAGTTCCATGCAAGTTCGCATGCAGTCGTAAAGTGTTGTAGAGCATTGGCGACACGTTGCTATTGCCGACGCCATTTGGTAATGCATTATCGTTGGCGATGTGAGTTGGCGACGCATCGCCGGTGATCTTCCAGGAAGCTTGAGCAATGATGCCGTTGGCGATGTGTTGCCAATACATAAGTCCCTCAAGCTTGGGGCACCTCAAGGATATCTCAATCTTTTGGTTATCATCGCTAGGCCAATTTAAGATGTTCCGTAGCCTTAGTTGGGTCTAGACCTCATTCCTAAGTTGGGAATTATGCATTATTTAGGTGGTAGCTAAGTGTTGTGGTTAAGATATGGTAAGTAATGGTGGCTAAGGGGGTTAAAGTGCTTAAGTTGCTAATGGAGCACTAAGGGGATTAAGGTGGGTTTCAGATTCTTTGTTAGCCCAAGTGGAAAGTCATAGACCTTTAGGCAATGAAAAATAAACCCAAGAGGATCCTAACCAAACCTTGTGGTTTGATAAGTAAGCCATTAAGGAGCCCTAAGCTAAGCTCAAAGAGCTTGGTAAGTTGAACCATTTAAAGCAGTTACCTTGATAATAAGTTAAGGGAAGAGACGAGTACGGAAAGAGTAAGCAGTGACTTACTCTAAGTAACTCATCAGTGGTGGGAAAAGGTTGAGTAAATGACGACTTAGTCTAAGGCACCCGTAAGAAGACTTTATGGGGTTAGTTAAGTTCTAACCTAGGATACGAGGGCCAGTATCCAAGTACCTCAGCCGTAAGAGTTCATGACAATACTAGTGCACCTTTGGGTGTAAGGAAGTCTTAAGTGCATTTGCATGTGGATATTTCATCTATCCATCCATTAATTGCATTGTTTGTTGCTATTATTCTTGTTTCTGGTTGTGTTGTTGTTTGCTTGATTTGTTATGTATGTTATATATATATGTTATGTTGTTGCGCTTTCAATATCTTTCTCCCTGCAGGTGTCGTATCCCTTACTGAGTATTTTAAAGTACTCACCCCTTAAGTGTTATGTAGGTATTAAGCGAGCTAGTCAGGCTTAACAGTTGGTAAGAGGCAGTTATTAAGGCTAAGTTTTATTGGTTTAATGGTATTCTTTAAGCAAGAAACCTTATGTTTCTAACTTATTTATAACATAAGTTAGTACTAACCAAAGTGTTTGCCTTATAGTTTGAGGCTAAGTGGGTACAAGGAAAGTGTGACTCATCACCTAAAACTAGCTTGCTTGGGTGAACAACTAAGGACGGATCTTAGTAGATATATGTTGCTTCTTTTATATGTATAGTATTTCATACAAAGAGATTGCCTTTACTAGTGTCCATTGGTATGTATAACACTAGGGTTATATTTGGGTGCATATAAGTTTAAAATGTATGCACGTAGTTGTTAGGAACTAAAATTTGTATGTCTTGGTTTGTTTTTGAATTGTGTTTTTATGAACTGCCGCGATACTATTTTTAATGTTGTTTTAATTTATTGTTATCGCATAGCCAAGACAATGCATGCATATTTCCTATGCAGGGTAGGCTAAGTAACTAATTGCACGTAAAGATGTAAGATATTTCACAAGTAATAACTAATCAATTGTAACCTAAGTAGAATCACAGTTCTTAAAGAGTCTACCAGTGTTAGAAAAATCAAGGCACTGGGGCCCTATTCCGTCACAGTATTTAGACTTTGGTTTTTATAAGCTCCTTGACTAAGTGATTATAGTGTGAGAGTGTCTTCCTTACAAATGGTAATGGCCTGGATTGGATCCCTTAAAGGTGATCTCAATTACTTGTCCATGGGCTTATGGAAATGGGCCTATTATACTTAGAAGCAATTACAAGATATACAAGAATATGAGAAATTGGTTAAAAAGATTTGGGAAAATCTGATATTTCTTAAAACTTGAAAGACTTCAGGTCACAATTTATTGTAGTTGTGCATAATGCACCTCAGTGGGAATCAAACCCAATTAGAGGCCGGGGGACATCCAAGCCTTAGCCACTCTTCTAGGCAGCTGTAGACTGGTATATAAAAGTATTGATATAACTTATTGGAGCATACAACTAGCATATAAAAGTGTAGATATAACTTACTGGAGCATACAACCAAAATAATTTTTTTTTTGGTATAGAAAACTAAAAAAGACGTTGATGCTCCCTATGAAGCAGGGGCGTATCTATTCAAGGGCGGGAGGGGGCAGCCGCCTCCCCTAAAATTTTTAAAAATTTTATTGGGTACTTGGATATGTGATACAATTGTAGAAAAATTAAAGTTAAGTACCTACACTACAAGAAACGAAACAGTTAGGACCGGTTTTAAGTGCCATTTAGAATCGGTTTTGACCGCTCCAAAAAAATTAGGAGGGGCGAACCGGTATTGACTGCTTCAAAAAAATTAGAAGCGGTTTCCCCCTGCTGCGTGAAACCGCTCCAACTGTACTCGCTCCTAAATTATTGGGAACGGTTTTATAACCGTTCTGAAATTTTGGACCTTTTAACTGCTCCGAACGTAAAATCAACATTTTGGACCACTTAGTCACTCCTAAGGCCCTGGGCGGAGGGAGACCCATCGATTTCATGTGGGAGCGATTAACCGGTCCAAAGTATTGCTGCAGAGGATCATGTTTAGGGACGGTTACCCGCTCCAAAATACAAAGTTTAGTGCGTTGTTTTGGCGCAGTTAACCGCTCCAAATGTTATGGGTTTTTTTTTTAAATTATTTTTTTGAATATTTCCTTTCCCCCCAATAATATATAGTCATTATTCTTAAGTCCATAGTATTTATATTAGCTATCACCAACTGAAAAAGACAAATATAATACACATTTGAACATCATAACAAAAGTGCAAACATATATATATAACATCCAAATTAATCCTCCATCTTACATAAATGATATCAAATATTGTGAACATAATTGGTCTTAATCCATTAATTCAAACACTTGCAAAGTAGAATCATACATTCTTTGACTTATCAATCGGCAACCATGTCTAAGATCTATTCATCTCCTAACTCATCATCGTCGGTACCTATCTCATCACTTGATTGGGAAGAGCGAAAGCACGCATTTCTAGCACCACTTCTGGCATCGGCAGCAGTAAACTGTTTATAACATAGAGAACATATATATATTGTTAATATGAAAAGGTTGCATATGTGTGTGTGTGAGAACAATAAGATTGCAAATGCTTGCTTATTTACAACGTACAAAATCAAGGAGAACTTTTAAATCTTTCAACATGTATAAGTGTGAATCATAGAAGTATTGTGCATGAATTAATTACAAGGCACAGAAATTCAGTACTAGCAGAAGATTCAAAAGCATTTATGTTTTGGTGTCAATCATAGAAGTGTCATGCATGAATTAATTCTTTAGAAACCTGATGAAATATGGCCAAATCTATAAGTATCCAATTGTTCATACTTTTGTTATTACTTGTTTTTAGGCTATTTACCTAACCAAATTGTAGCAGCATACAACAAATGCAAAGACAAATATATTTATGTGATTTCTAACTCAATGCATAAAACAAAACAATAAAGAGTAAAATACCTGTCCCCGTTTACGTGCTATGTCCTCACTCAAAAGGCTATAGATCTCTTTAACCATCCCAGCAAGTTCATTGAATTGTTCCATTGAAGGACCATGGGGCATACCAAATCCTTGGCTAGCATTACTACGACCTCCAGATTGAGAGGGTCCAAAATATGAAGTAGGTGTCATCCCGAATCCCATGCCCCGAACACGTCCGCTATGTTCAGCACCCCAAATTTTGTTAAAAATGTCATCAGATGATGTACTAGAACCTGAAACTCCATTAGACTTCAAGGACCTAGCTTCTTCCTTCAATACAATAAAAGGATATAAACATTTGGGAATAACTGAAAGATTGAAACAAATAAAGCTACAATAGTTTAGTTTTTTAATATATATTTTTGGCTACCACTTTCTATTCAAGTTCTTGACGAACACATGAGCCATCTTTTTTTTGTCTAGCTGTATCAAAAAGATCAATGTGATCGGGCTCTATCCTATCTTTCTCTTCGTTTAACAACCAAAACCATAACCATTATCAATCAATAGCTTTATATAAGATGTCAATAAATGTATGAAATGCTTATCTTACCATTTCTTTGCTTAATATACCATATGTTTTCCGCCCCATTGTATGTGGCATGGTATTTTTTTCATTTTCAGCATTTTTCTTACAAATTGCCTGAAACAATTGGTAATTGAAAACTTACATATAAACACCAGTAATGAGTAAGAATAATTACTAAACTATAACTCAAAAAATACCTGATACTCAGCATCAAACCATCTAGAGATTGGTAGTGTCCATTGTGTGTTGTCAATGTAGTTAGGCTTCCCTTTAATTGTATCCTCCAATGAATTAAGCTCAGGACGGAAATGGTGTCTCTTCAGGCTCCCTTTATGTTTTTTCCACAGCTCACCAACCTTTTTCAGAATGGTATGTGCAAAACCTTGGGGGTAGATAAACTTCATCTAAATACAACAAATATGATCAATATTTGTCTTAGTATAACAACTAAATAGTAATAAAGTATGATAAATAAATGGCAGCAAGATGAATGATATAAATGTAACTTGAACACATTCTATTATCTTTGCCTTAAATGGAATGAAATCCTTGCTATTCCAGGCTGTGATATGCAATGGACAGAAACCACAATTTCTAGCGAGTCTACCAAGAAACGATATCAAGACATGGTGTGAATATGTGTATGACCGGCCATGTTTATCCAAAAAGATCTCAATCCTCTCATTGTTAGGCAATTTATAAAAATCATCTGTGCATAAGATCCCTGGTATAAAGCGACAGCTTCGATCATTTGTTGCAAAAAATATTAATTTCATTAACTTAGAGTGCAAGTCTTATAGTATATGCTCCAAGCGAGAAATATAAAACAAAGAAAAAAAGCTTGGTTTACCAATTAGCCATATTCCCTGATTTGGTTGATGGTTATTTGTTGTTTCTATATCAACAGTTTCTTGGCATTCTCTTGATCCATTTGCTTCACCCCTCTGTTCTCTTAATCCACTTGTTTCGCCCTTCGACTCCATGGGAGCTATTGAATTTTATGGGTTGGAACCAACAAAAGTTGTTTGCCTTTTTCTTTTTGAACCACCTCTTTGTTCCTTCGATTGTTGTTGAAGTGTTCTTTCTGAAGCAATCCCAGCATTAGAAGCATGCTCTCCAACAATAGGCCCATGCTCGAAACTTGAAATTCTTGCTCTTGAGTGTTGGTTTTGTGAAATCTGATCTCCTCGAAGGAGAATCCTTAGCTTTTTAGCCCTTGTTTGGTCCATATATCTTTCATACATATTCTGCTAAAAGTACAAGTATTACAATAAAACACAAATATTCATCCATAAGTGAAAATCTAGCTGCCTTTATGCGTACAGCAAAAACATGAAGCAGATAAAAACTTACAGCCCTTGTGTTGAATAGGAATGCTAGACTTAGGTTAAGTTTTGATTTGCCTTAATTTATTAGAAGGCACTAAAAAAATGCCTAACCATAATTTTGGAAGACAAAAGATATAATAAAACCTAAACTTTTATGTAAGTATATCTGAACTCCTATAGTAAGAAATTTTTTTGCTCTACGAAAATGGCACCAGTAATAGTTACTGTTTAGTTTCTAATATTGCTAAGACAAGCATACTTTTAATTCACAACAATCATCAAGTCATTCATGATTGGAAATCTTGTTATTGAGAAAGGGAGAACATATAAACATTTTAAAGGTAAGATAAATATCAAAATATATATCAAGTGTTAGAAGTAAAGGTCCTAACCATTGAAGTAGATCTAGAAGCACGTTCTTTGTCCATTAGATTCCTCCTTCTTATGTTAAATGGTTTTCAAATCTGCACCACAAAAGGAAAGAAGTTAAAAAAATGTCTAGAATGTAATCTATATAAAATTTAGGGAGAAAAAGATGTGAGACTAAAACTGTTAGTTTTGACAAAGAAGTGGAACACAATCCAACACATGTAAAAGGCATACATAACTAAAGAAATAACACGAATAATTAAAGTTGGCCAGCAGTTGCATTTACAGTCTCTGTTGACCCTCCTCAAAACCACTAATCCCATAGTTCTGCTTACTACAAGAATAAATAAAAATAGATGGATCAGCTCCTCAACTAATATCCTCATTCACAAAACAACAGATGAGAAAAGTTAAAGTTGCTCATTGACCTAGAATGTGACATTGAGTATAGGAGCAAAGGATATCTTAAATTAACATTGAGTGCCTGAAGGAAAAAGAAATGATTCAGAAGGAACAATGAGAATCAAACAAGAATGAATTTGTATTATTAGTGCTAGTCAATCTACTAGGCAAAACAACACCATTCCTACAACAAGAAACATTTACTAGCTTTTCAGCAGCAGACAGGGGAAAGGTGTTAAACTGCTTTGCAGCCTGCCCAAAATGAAAACCTCTCAGGGATTCTATACAATTGAAATGTCTAGAATGTAATCCATACGAAATTTAGGGAGAAAAAAAGGTGAGACTAAAACCGTTAGTTGTGACAAAGAAGTGGAACACAATCCAACACATGCAAAAGGCATACATAACTAAAGAAATAACATGAATAAAGAAAAATTGAATTGTGACTGTTAACCATTAAAATCAAAGCAAAACTTTTGAAACTCTTATAAAATTTGACATAGAAAGATGCAAATTGTTCCAAATTACGTGTTAACAACATAACAAAAATTCACTAAGTGCTAGTCAGCTGTAGGCTTCTCCGTTAGCATCCATATCCATCTTAATCCAAGTAGGATTTTCACCACAATCGAAATTATTAATGTCAGGATGCATCACGCCAACATCATCAACTTTTTTTGCCTCAACACCCATGTCAAATAAATCTCTTGGTTTGACCCTAACAACGGTAGACCTTGGGATTCGTAGGATCTTGTACATAGAATACTTGTTCAACTTGTGAAGAGAAAACATAAGGATCATCCTTCAATCTCTCGCCGGTATGGATCAAGTTTGAGAAATTGACACTTGTGTGGCCAAATTCATCTTTCCTCATGCCTGTAATGGAATAAACATTTACCCACTAACATTTGAACAAAATCACTTTGAAGACACTCATATAATTCAGTTCAATAATTTCAACTATCTTCCCATAATAAAGAATATCTCCTTCTTCTCCCTTATTAACCACACCACTGTTTTGTGTCTTCAAGTTTTGTTCACGGTGCTTGGTAAGAAACCGAAACCCATCCCTAGTCAAACCACTATAGGATTGAGCCCTATGAAGTGGTCCTAGTCCAAGGGTTATGACTTCATTTGTAATTTGGATATCACCATCCCTCATAACCTGCATAATTAATGAAGAAGTTATTTATATCTTCATGCTAAGTAATTGATATTTAGATGCTTTATACTTTACTTACTCGATTCCGTAACCAAATGTGGAATTTATCATTTAGAATCTTGAATTTCTCATTTGCACTGAATTCTATACGACGACCACGCAACTTCATTTCTTCTACTATGAACTCACTACAAATGTATACAAAAATATAAATAATATTATAGAACATAAATAGTTCAAGCATATCATGTAACAAGTACACTTACTCCCGAAGACTTTCTAGGTGGTCACAATGACGTAAGACATAACGTTGTGCCTGCTGCCACTCCATAGCAATTAGTGTCACAAATTTGTGACGTCCAATGGATTTCCCAAAACTAGAGAATAAAAATTGACCACCACTTTCTTCAAGGTCAGGGTTGCGGGATGGACGATTAAATCTAGTTTCGACTTCAACAAGATATTTTGAACAAAAAGTGAGGCATTCATCTGCTATACATCCTTCAGCAATCGACCCTTCTGGTCATGCTCGATTATGAACATAATTCTTAAAGCGCAGAAATGATCTAAAGCCAGTGATTTTAAACATTTCAGTAAGACTGTTGTTAGGAAGAAACAAAAAAAATGATAAAAATTGAATAAGGGTAGAAGAGATAAATGCATACCTTTCATATGGATACATCCATGTATATTGCACTGGCCCACTAAGTTTAGCTTCATCCACCAAATGGATAATTAAATGAACCATGATAGTGAAAAAAGAAGGGAGGAAGATCTTTTCCATTTGGCAAAGGGCTAGTAGAACGCACTCTTGCATCTTATCCAATACTTTTGGATCTAGCACTCTTGCACATAATTCTTTGAAAAATCCACCAATTTCAACAACAATTGCAATTACGTGATGTGATTGAAGACAAAACTGTAGTACAAGAGGCAAGATAGTTTGAATAAGGATGTGGCAATCATGACTCTTAAGGCCGAAAATCTTGCGCTCTTCTAGATTAACACAACTTGAAAGATTAGACCCATAGCCATCCGATGTTTTGAGATCCTTAATAACTTGACAAAGAATCTTTTTCTCCTTATTTGACATTGTAAAACTAACAGGAGGCAAAATTTCTTTTCCTTTATCATCTAATTGGATATGAAGTTCAGGCCTAATACCCATTTATTTCAAGTCTTTGTGAGCCTTCGCATTATCTTTGGATTTATTCCCAAGATTCAAAAAAGTACCAAGAATGTTATCACAAACATTTTTCTCAATATGCATTATATGAAGATTATGCCTCAACAAGTTATGTTTCCAATACAGTAAATTAAAGAAGATGGTTTTTTTCTTCCACTATGATCGAGGATCCCTTTTGTCAAAAGTATAATGGTCGGAAGCTTTTCTCCTTCGTTTCCCGGCATCAAGTCTCTTTTGTGTTTTCCTCATTGGATTTTTTCCTAGTAAGAATTCTCTTCCATCCAATTGTTTTAACACATCTTCTCCACTCAGTTGTTTAGGTGCTATGTTCAACTCATTGTTACCATCAAAGCAACGGTTTTGATGCTGAAAATGATGATTAAAAGGAAGCCACCTCCGGTGACCCATGTAACAAAACTTTCCCCAATGAGACAACCATTCTGATGTGGTGGAATCCATGCAAATTGGGCATACATATCTACCTTTTGTGCTCCAACTCGACAAATTACCATAAGCCAGAAAATCATTGATCGTCCACATTAACATGGCTCTCATATTAAAACACTTCCCGGTCAAAGCATCAAATGTCTCAACACCATCCCAAAGCAACTTTAACTCTTCTATTAAAGGTTCTAAGAAAATGTCAATATCAATTCCAGGGGACTCTGGTCAAATTAGCATTGACAATATAAAATAATGTTGTTTTATAGAAATCTAAGGAGGTAAGTTGTATACCGTCAACAATATAGGCCATATACTGTATGGCCTCGACATTGTGTTGAAAGGGTTGAAACCATCAGTTGTCAATGCTAGCCGTACATTACGAGGATCTGATGCAAAATCTGAAAAATTTTTCATCAAATGACTTCCATGCCTCTCCGTCTGCTGGATGACATAACAATCCATCTTTTCCGATGACCTTGTTCATGCCACCTCATATCTTTTGAAGAATTTGAGCACATAAACAGCCTTTTAAGTCGTGGTATTAATGGAAAATACCGTAACATCTTAGCTGGAATTTTTCGTGTCTTGTTATACTTTGCACCTTCATTACTACCCCTTGTATCACCACTTCTATCATTACTTGCCCATCGAGAAGCTCAAAAAATGTGACATGAGTCCAACCCCGAAGTTGATTCTCTATACAACATACAATCATTGGGGCAAACATGAATTTTTTCATATCCTAACCCAAGTGTCTTAATAATTTTATTGGCTTCATAAAAGGACGATGGTAACAATGCATCTTTAGGAAGGATATCTCTCATCAACTTTAAATTGTCATTGAGCCCGGCTATTGTCCACCCATGCATGCATTTTAGGTGAAACAAATGGAGAATGAAAGATAATCTTGAGTGAGTTTCACAACCTTCATAGAGTGGTTGATTAACTAAATTTGATATCAACTCATACTCAGAATTGTTTGAAAGTTGTTCCATTGGGGTAGATTCCTCAAATGAAGCCAAGTGTTCATTGTCATCTAATTGTTGGGAATCTACTTGATTCGGAGCCATAAACAAATCACATAACAACCCATTCATATCATCTAAATTTTCACCGCTGTTGCTAGTAGCCTTAACCTCATAATTTCCTCTCATATCAGTTGCATAATTGGAAGATGAATCAACTGGATTCAAGCTTTTCTCATTATGGATAAACCAAAATGTGTACCCATCTAAAAAACCCTTGCATACTAGATGAGTTCTAGCCTCCTCATAGCTTTGTGGTTTTAAATTTTTATAGTGCTTGCATGGACATAATATTTTCCCGTCTACACTTGCATTTCTGGATGCAAGATCTAGAAATTGGCTAACACTTTCTTTATACTCTTTGGTGAATCTAGGTTTTTTCATCCAACTTTGATCCATTACCTACATATAGATGAATTTATTGTTAAACATAAGAGCAACCTAATAACAAATTTTAAATCCATCACGTAATTTAAAAAACGATGACAAAAAAATATTCTAATGAAGCTAAAATGATTAATAAACAAATAATATGTAAAAAAAATATTTATTTAAAAGTTAAATGTATATAAAAAATCCAATGTTTTTAGAATTGGTATATCACCATGTGCCTATTAAATACCAAGAAATGCATATATGCAAAGAAGACAAATGTCACATACTTGATTGCCAAATACTAGTAAAATTCCACATAAAACATATATGTCATACCATTAAATAAAACTATATAACTAGCAACAAGCACTTGCGAAACATATATATATAACCAAGTAATAAAAGACATAACAAGCAACTGCTGTTGAGAATAAATCCAACTATAGCAAGACCAGTAAAGGTGCAATTTTAGAGCTAACTACAATAGTTGTAGGTGTGAAAAAGCAAGATCACCTACAAAGTAAGTTAGAGGAAATAACACTATCTTAGAACTCCTTGCATATCACTTTTATTAAAGGCACCAGAAAGTAGAAAATACAACACATGTCAATAGAGAACCAAACCATTTGTTGGGGGTTAACTTATTTCCCCCATTTTTTGTTGTTTACAAGAAAAAGTTGTTCAAAGGAAAAAGTTATCTAACATAAAAAAAATGTGATAGGGTTCAGTTAGGACAAGGTTCATGTTCATGTGTCCCCCACCCACATCAACACAATTGAAAAATTAAAAAAAATATATCCATAAATAATCTCAACGGTACATACCAGGAAAAAAAATTAAATTCAAAACTCATATATATAGTAGATTCTTAGTATAATAGATTTTACCATACCATTATGACTAGTTGCAGGGGAAAGAGAAAATTTGGCATTTAGTATTAAACAATCATGTGCTCTAGGAATTAGCATAATCTGTGACATCTAGAATTTACTTAACAAACCTTAAACTATATTTTCAAAAATATCTAGAAGATTAAACCAAAAAGATTAACAAAGATAAGAGAAAATCTTTTTCCAGTATAGGATGATCATGAGCTCTAAAACCATTAAAAGTATATGATTCAAGATCACTAAAATTGTTCTCAACATCTCTATATGTCCCCAACTCTGAATATATATATACTATTCTGAAAAGTGCAAATCTTACTATGATTGTTAGCCAATCTATCCTAGATGAATTTTCTGCCTTTCGGTTGCAATGTCGCCTTGCCGGTTCACTGCAAGTGTTGAGAGAAAGAAAACAGAAAGGGAGATAGGGAGACTTCAGTGAAGCAATCACAGAAAGAACAAACAAACTTGATGATGAGTCTTACAATTTTACGTTTTGATTCATAGTAACATACGATTTATAAATCATCTATGCTCAAATTGCCCAATAGAATATGAACTAGATCATTACTTTCTTTTCCTTCAAATGTTCAGCTTAACTTTAAAGGGAAGAAAACTAAGCCTTCTCTGTGAAATACTAATATCCTCTGAGCTTAGTCACAAATGTTTTGCATAAGTATATAAAGAAACCAGTTATTTGGTAGCTATTAGCTAGTACATCAATAACTACGCCAAAAGCTCAGGACATGTACCTTCGAATGGCGCACCAGCATATGAATAATACATAAAGCCCCTTGCCTTGGAGTCAAGAAGCAACGATTAATCTGTTCAAGCAAGAAATTACCAATTAAATTACACCAAGTGCATTTCAAAAGCTGTTTTACAAAGAAAAAAGTTAAATGTTAGAAAGGCAACCATTGGCTACAGTCATACACATTCCGGTATGAATTTTAACAAAACAACTTTTAGCAATCTACAATTGCTATATTTTTCTTGTCAATGCCGAACCTGAAAAATGGATTGGGCATGGTAATAGTCGGGCAAGTTAAAGGTGGCAGTAATCTTATTTGGCACGCAATCTTATCTGGCGGCGGCTATGGATGCAAGCGATGAATCGGCAGCAATCAATGCAAGCTCTAATCGGACGTAAGCTCTGGCGCACAATCGAATGAACAGTTTGACATGGACCATCGATGGATTCAAAGTGCGAGGATGGACTAGTGATCAGAGCTGCTGTGCAAGGATGGACCAACGACCAACAAAGCTGCTGTGCGAGGATGGACCAGCGATGGATTCAAAACCAGAGCTGCTGTGCAGCGATGGATTCTCTGCTATGCACAAAAGTTGAAGAGAGAAGAGCTTCTCTAGGGTTCAAGCTAGCCGGCAGCTGGGAGCGAAATTGGAATTTGGGGACATGGGGGCGGGTAGATGAAATTGGGAACACTTTTAGGACCCGTCATAAAAACCGGGTCTAAAATTTTCATCCCGATTAATTTGGGAGCTGTTTCAAGTAACTGGTTCCAAAAAACCGGCCCCAAATTGTTATTTTCTTGTAGTGCTATTTGTAAGTTTTATAATTAATAAGGGGCTCTATTATATTTTATCTATTTAAGGTCTCAGTCATTTTCTTATTGAATAAATTACGTGATAGTCTTTACTCTTTAATTATTATTTCCTTTTAGTCCCTATCCTATTAAACATTTTATTTTGGTTCCAAACATATTAAAAACATTTTGTTTTAGTCCTAAATTTATAAAAAATGTTTCATTTTGGTTTCATTGCATGAAATTTGTCAACTCAAAATATTTGTTTGATAACAACTTTTTATATCATAATTTGGACTATCCGTTAAGTACTATAAAATAAATTTAATTTGTATAATATTTGTTTATAATTAATAGAAAATTCAAATAACTATTTTTACTCTATAAATTGAACTTAATTATTATAAATTTTTGAATTCAATGTGTCTATATATGTAAAATATCTAATGAATTTTAAGTTATAAACTTTTGAAATAAAATTAGTTATTATACACTTTCAAATTTTATATATCTATATATAATATTATTTAGTATTTTCTATTAGTGATTGTAAATTTATACATGCTAATAACCCGTTTCACATCACGCTCCCGCCCCCCAAGTGAAATTTCTGGCTACGCCCCTGCTATGGAGAAATAATAGGGAACCATGGCTAGGCTAGTTGATGCTCGCTATGGAATAAATGTTGAAACATCCTCTAAAATTAGTGGATTTTTGGATTAAAACAAAATGTATCAAATTTCCAAATGCTCTAGCCGCCACACAAAGTATATTACTCACGCCTCTAGCTATTTAGTGGAGTGGCAAAGGTGACACAGAGCTAACATGAGGTTGGGGTTTCAACTCCCAACTCACCCACTTTCCTCGTATAATGTCAATTACACCAGTTCTGTAGACCTTTGCGTCACCAACAAGTGCATTCCCTCCCACCCCTTAGAGCTATCCCCTAACCCTATATTGTGTATAATGATGCTGATTACCCAAAAGAAAAGTATATTACTCCCCTTCTGCTTTTCCGTCCAACAAAAACAGGGGATGAGCCAAACTGATATACAATCCATGCATGAATCTTTGCATGCTTCTGTAATAGTCGCACAAAATCCTTCGGGTCTTAAGGTTTCTTGGCCTAATCTCCACGATTCGTCACCATCAATTGTTTCTTGCATGTCTCCATTATTGTTCATTTCTAAAATCGAAACTTGATTATTACGGTACTTCAACATTGGCTTCTGCCTCATGCGCATTTAATCTGGCAAGATAGTTGTATGGAACCAAACAGATCCTGTTTTATCAATTTAATGTTCTTGTGATTTCTAGCATCTAGCGTGTGATTTTTGAAGTGTAATTAATTGGATAAGTGAAAAGTCGGCAATATTGAGAACTCAATGATGGACAAGTTACTGAATCAACCCACTTGAATTATAGGTTATGATTTTATACATATGGAGATGCTCTTCCATAAGTAAACGGAAGATCTCCCAGGTGTTCGGAACTCCCAGCTCCAAGCCCCAGACCAAAACGAAGAAAACAAGGGAAGAGACACAAGTTCTGGAGGCATAATCTGTTCTGATGTTTTGTACCTAACCCACCACCTTACTTGGATACCACGTTTCTCTATTCTTGTTCTTCCCCCCTACAGGTTACTTTGAAATCCTCCATATAAATAGAGCAATGAGAAGCCGGCAGTAGGAAAGCAGCAACAAAACAGACACACACTGATCACAACATATAGACACTGATCAAAGCAGTTACGATTAATATGTCTCACCTGAACAAAAACGTTGTCCTTGTTTGCATTGTACTGATATTGATGCTTCATATGCCGCCGTTTCAAGCGCGAAGAGGGATGTGGGAAGGTGGGAGGCATTTGGCTCCTGATGTGTTTCTAGCCAGTCCAACGACCTCGTCCCCTGCTGCAACTGTTGCAGGTGAGCATGGTGAGCTTGTTCATGACCAAGAGGGCAGCCACACCGCCTTGCCCGACCAGTCGGTTCCCAGTCCTGGGGCCGGGAATTAGGCCAGCCAGCAATAGTCTACAGCTACATTGCAAACTATTATTGGTTCTCAACTAATAACTACTCAAGTTATTTCATGCTATTCAAATACACAGGCGCCAATTGAGCACCAGAAATGTTACCTTCATTATTAGTACTATAACAAAAGTAATAAAGGTATTGTTACATCATTTATTTATATATATGCAGGGATTAATACACATTATATCCAATTTATAGATATAATTCATCTCATTTGCACCTACATCTTTGTAAACTCAAGATATGTGAGGCAACACGAGACATATATATGATAATGTAGGCATGAATTTGCAGCCTAATGCAATTATAATGCACCCCTAGACATGTTTATTATTATTATTATTATTATTATTATTATTATTGTTATTATTGTTATCATCATTATTATTCACTTTTGGCTTCTAAGCTAGACGGCTTGTGCCCTCTTATTCTTTCTTTCTTTCTTATTCTTGGCACGTGGCTTGTGCTATGCGATGTTAGTCCCTTGACTAATAGATCGCTAATCAAGTTATAATTCAACTATATAAGATTTTTGAAATTACTAATTGAAGATAATTTAAGAATGTATATTTACATCAATAAAAAATTAAAAATACGTAGACATCATCAGTAGCTCTCCTTTTGTCATTGTCAAATACATAAAATTTTGTCTGTAGAGTTTGTTGCAATTGCCAAGTTTTTCACAGAATTCTGTTCGATCGGGAATATATATAATATAGATACCTGGGATGACAATTGGGTAAGTCGAATTAGATTTGGGTTAGATAATTCAGGTTTAAGTTTAATAAGGTTTGCATGAATTTGGATCTATGTCGGGTTTAGATTGATTTCAAGTTAAGTGAATTTTCAGGTTCGAGTTGGATTTGGTTGAGTTTATTTGGGTTTAGAACAAATTTGGTAGATTTCAGTTTCGAGTAATTTTAGGTCGAGTTTTAATCTAAACTCGGGTTGACCAGTTGTGTTTGTTTGAGTTATCAGTGTATATGCTGAAATCACTTAATCAGTTCAATTATTTTATTTTATTTTTGTTAAAATTTAAATTAAATAATTCAAATTTTTTGCAATTAATTTATGTAGTTTTCTTTTCTTCGTATGTTAAATTAAAAAATTCATAAAAATTTTCTTAATTATGTTCTGACAAATTTGCTTTGCGATATCTAACTTTTACTGTGAAATTGCTACAAAACATAACTTTAGTTTAACTGTAAAATTTCAAATATTATGGGTGAAAATGCAAAGATTTGAAAAGTTTAGGAACCTATATAGTAATTATTATGGTGACTAAAATGAAAATTTTAAAATTTAGATATCTTATTGCACTATACTTAAAAATTAATGTTGTAATTTGACAATTGTCTACCAAGATTATTAAACTTACTAAATATGAAAGTTATTTTGGAAGAACCCAAATATGAAATTTATTAAATATGAAAGTCTTCGAATATAAGACTTACTAAATATATATGTTCATAAAGAAGGGAAAGTATTAAATATGGAAGCCGCCAAATATAAAACTTATTTTTTCGGCCATGCCTATGGCCCAAATTTTAACTTTTTACAAATTGCCCCTAGTGTTCTAGTTAATTACACTTAGCCCAAGACAACCTTTCATAGTTTCATGGTTTCACCTAGCCTTTATTTGCTTAGCCCGCTTCGCCTGCCTCATCCCTTAGCCTTGCCCACTGCTACCTAACCCCTCCCTATCCAGCCTCCCGCTAGGCCTTACTACAAGTGTGATTGTCTTCCCATGCCCTCACGCAAGCGCAATTACCTCACCACCACTACTGTTGCCATTAAAATCGAAGTGGAACCACTAGATTGGCGTGACGGCGGTAGACCCATCGAGCTAGATGGGTCATCTCAAATTTCTTCTCCTACAAAGGTGTTTTCTGCGCCCTCTCCCTTTCCGATTCCTAAACTAGAGTTGTCACCGGGTGGGAGACGTAGCGGACGGCTGAAGGGGCAACTAGATCATACACTTAAATGTGATTTCAACGTCGGAATCACATTCTTGGTTAGTTTTGTACTCCATATCTAAATTGATTCTTCGTGATCGATGAATTGTGATCAAGTTAATCGAATTTTCCATTTTATGTTGATTTTTTGATCGAGTATGAATTTTTGTCTGCCATTGGAAGAGTTGCAAAGTCCTTACGTTCTTTAGGATGTGATCGCAAATGGGAAATGGATTCAGCATATAAATTAACACAACTTCATGGCCAAATAAAATTTGAAAATCCTAACCCCACACAAAGTCAAATACCCTACATGATAAAATGTGTTAATTCAACTAGATTAACTCTAACCAAACAGGCTATTAATAAATATGAAAGGTAATAAAAGATGAAAATTAACGTTTTGGGTAAATATTAGAATTAATTGTTAAGGGTTAGGGATAAGATTAAGTATTAAGGTTTAGGGTTCAAGGTAAATTTTAACGTTAGAGTTTAGGGTTAGAATTGAGGGCTTATAGTTAAGGTTAAGGTTTCAATTAGGGTTTGGGTTTAGGATTTATGATTTAGTGTTTAGGTTTAGGTATAATATTTTACAGTTAGGATTAGAGGGTTATGGTTTAGGTTAGGGTAAGCGTTTAGGGCTTAGAGTTTATGGTAAATTAAATTTAAATTCAAAGATAAATAAATAAACACTAATCTTGTATCTACCATTGCTACTAATACAAGATAAGAATATTAGTAATACTAAGTAGAGTGGAAATGTTAAAACTACTAAATGGAATAAATTCAACGGTGTGGCCTAGTCATCAATTTTTTGTCCTAAACAGGTCAGATAACTTTTTTTGTCCTAGCAAAGTGCCTCATGTTATTTT
Organism: Aquilaria sinensis; assembly: GCA_005392925.1. Lineage (NCBI taxonomy): Eukaryota > Viridiplantae > Streptophyta > Magnoliopsida > Malvales > Thymelaeaceae > Aquilaria > Aquilaria sinensis. Next base: position 214,675 of record SMDT01003116.1, on the reverse strand, counting down.
GTACATCCTGTTTGTGTCCTTTCCATCAGTTGAGTTATTAATTTTAAAGAAATCTTATTAAAAATTGACAACTCTAATCCCTAAAATTCATTCATCCTACCCTAAGTACCCTCACCCTCAGCCTAAACATTCTAGATCTAACACAATAGCTACCTTCTCCCTCACACACCAACCTATTTTTAGCTAAGATATATGGAGAAAACCGAGAAAACCAAATCAAGAAAAGATCCACGCGGTGTGGAGGTCGACGGTGGATGAGGCAATCGACGGATCCGACATGGCAATCGATAGAGGTGACGAGCTGATGAGGCGATTGACGGAGGCGAAGAGGCTATTGATGGGGGCGATGAGGTCGAGGGACCTACGACCGACAATGGGTGAGATCAAGGAGGATGTTTGACAAAGGACGAGATCCGAAGGACAACCGATAGAGGACGAGATCGACAGATGACCAACAGAGTACGAGATCGAGGAGGACAACCAATGGAAGACAAGATTGACGGACAACCAACGGAGTACGCAACAATTAAGGTTTGTGTGGTAGTGGAAGGACATGGCCAATGGCAGAGTCGGTGGAGATGAAGAGGCAGATGAGGAGAAAAAATTGGGGGATGATCATCCCCCAATTTTCTGATTCTCTCGCGAGTCGACTCACTCGACTTGCAGGCGAGGGTGGCCCAGCTGAGGATGATGAGGGGACGAGCATGGCGATGGTTCTGCCATGAGCTCCAATTCTGGCGAGGTTCGTGGGCACATGGCGATGCTTCGGCCGGAAAGCCATGAGGCCTCAAGTTTCCCGGGCTCAAAATTGGACATTCATGGCTCCAGCTTCTCAGTTATTACGTACTTAGGGGTCAGGAAAGTGTTTTTTGTCTTTTTGTTTTTGTTTTGTTTTTTCTTATCGAGAAAAGAAATACTCGCTCCGTTCACATTAATTGATAATATTACTTTTTTTGATTGCATTTTGACTTGAATATATTTATATTAATATATATTAAAAAAATTCTTAAAAGTGATATTTAGAAACTATAATTTTTAAAGTTTCATTTTTATATAAAATATTCATATTTTTATAATAATTTTTGAAAGAAATAAAATTATAAATTAATTACTGTGAATAGTAAAATGATTAGTTTTTATAAAATGGAGGGAGTAATTTTTTTTTTTTAAATTTGCAACCTAATAAATCTCATTTAAGTGGGGTGTTTAGTTCAGAGTAGTGGGGTGTTTAGTTCAGGTACTCTAACAATTTGAACTATTTAAAAATTTAAAATTTAGTATTATATTTAATTGGATTTGGAGAATAATTCTTCATTTCAATATCTAAAAGCTTTCCATCATTCACAATTTGTAGGACTAGGTTAGCACTCTAAATTCAACTCAATATGGGACCTAACAAGACTAACCTCATGGAGGGCAAACAACAACTGTCGTCCTTAAACTAAAACATATGTTTCGAATTCATTATAGAACTACAAAATATTACACAATTTATTCTTTAACTATGAAAATGTTACACTTAAGTCCTATGACTCTCATAATTGAAGCCGATAAACACAGAACAAGAGAAACAATTAATAAACAATTAATAAGATGATGCTCCACAGGTGACAAAAATGGAGGGACATTTGGTTCGACTCTGAAGTGACCTTGATTCACCTGTTGATCAACAATTCTTTCCTGAGAAATAGAAGAAATCATATAGCTGACAGAACATGTTTCATTTCCTTAATCTGTTCATGCACCCACACACAAACATGCCTTGTCTCCTATTTCACAAACTTTACATTGCTTAGCCTCTTCTATCCAAACAGTGATCTCTTTGAACTATGAAGCTAACTAAGTGTAATCACATCAGCCACAACAAATATGAAATCCAAAAAGACACAAGCCCCTTAAATAGCAGATGCATCCCAAACTTACTTAACATGAACACTGCTGCATAAGGCAGGCAAGAGAGCAAAGGACACAAATACATAAACATACTTTATATGAAGTGTATATGAATGGGAGATGAACCAACCTGTGTATCAAACCCAAATGGAGGAATGAGCGGAAATAACCTGTTGGTAAATTCTCTTCTAATTAACCAAAACAACTACAATATAATGTTTGGATAAATGGAATGGGCACTAAAGTTACATGCACTCGGTATACTAAACTAAAGGAACATCTAAAAATAACAATTGGTTTCATTTATGGAATCAGAACCCAACTGCTTAAAAGGAAATCTGTTCTTTGCTTTTATTTAGCAAATGTAGTAGTAGCAATTTTCAATGTTACCTTTGGTCTTGATGAGAAGTCCTGCAGCTTTCGGGCGGGGAATGTGGAATTCTTCTGAAAGGCAACGGTAGTGGGTCGAGCAGACAAAGCGGTGGTGGAAGGAGCTGATAAAGCACCGGCGGAAGAAGGTTTCCGCTGAAAAGCCACCGACTGGTAGTACTGGCGAAGGAAGACACCAGCTGCACGCTGCACGCCGCACACCGCATGCGTCTCCTTCTCCCCCCCAAACTCTTTTTCTCCCCCCAAACCCTTTTTCTTAATTTTTAGACCGGGTAGGGATTTGTTAGTGGGCTGAACCATTTAGTTGCGTTTTAGAAACTAGTTGGTCTTAGGTGGACTTTTAACTGCGTTTTTAGGACTTTGTTGGGCTTGGATAGATATTTTGTTACAATTTTTTAAACATGTCAAGTATAATAGGTCATTTTAGCTGCATTTTTTTAAATTCATCGGGTTTAAATAGTTCTTTACTTACATTTTTTTTTAAACATGTAAGTAATAATATGTTTTTTCTGACATTGTTTTGAAAACGTCGGTAAATGTATGTCACCTATAAACCTTTTTGTTGTAATGTGACTTCTGATGCCAAGCTGGAGAAGATTTGTGCCCAAACTTAGCAAGATCTACTTTGTCTCTGATCAGAACTGCCTTGTCTCTGACCGGAACACCTAGAGATCGACGGTGTCGTCTTGGTCATCATCGAAGCAATTGAAGAGGGCGGAGGTGTTGCCAGGCTCAGGTCGCGCAATGGATCTCATCTCTGCCGAGGACATCCCCAAGCCAGTTATCTCGACACTGTTTTCCATCTTCGAGTTCTTGAGCCACTATGTTTTTTCATTTTTTTCCCTTTTCTGATCTTTTTTTTTTTGTTAATAAGAAACAAAATGGAGAAAATTAAATCTTTTTATGGTTTTCCTGCGAGGGAGATAATTGTTGATTTGTTAGATGTATAATTTTTGGGGTGCTAAAAGTAAGATGAATAAAATTTAGGGTAATAGGAGCAGGATGAATGAATTTTTTGGACTGCAGTTGTCATTTTTTGCTAAGATTTTGTTAAAATTAACAGCCCATATAGCAGAAAGAACCCAAATGGGACCTGAAAAATAAGGTGAGGGACCTCATTAGTAGCGGTGAGTATTCAGTTGATTCAGTTTGGAACTGATCCAAATATAATGATCCGATTATTTTTTTTATTTTTTACAAAGTGTATCCGAATTGTTCGAATTACATATCAGAACTAATCCAAACCGTTCAACTTATATTTTAGTTTATTCGATTCTTTTTCTACGACCAAAACATAGAGTAAATGAAAAAAAAAAAAAGAAGACAAATACTGAAATTTTTACCTCTCATACCCAAAATTAATAAAAGATAAACAATAGATTGTACAAAATTGGTAGGAAATAATTTTATATTTAAGGGTCAATATGGATAATGGTAAAAATTAGTATGAGGTAACTTTATATATAGAGAGTCATTATAGATAATGGTAAAATATTTATTACTATTTGGGTTGTTAGGTTTATTCAGTTTTAAGTATATGATCTAATAACTGATCCAATAACTGAATATGAAATTCAATTTTGATCCGAACCAACCTAACTAGAAAAAAAACCGAACCATTTTATCTGAATGTAATCAATTTTTTCTGTTTTATCCGAATAATGCTTACCCTCATTCACTATGACAAAATATTGTTATGTGACCCGTTTAGGAAAAAAAATAATGGGAGGGGACCCACCATGGAATTTACTTCTACTAAAAGGGAAAACTATTAAAAAATTTAATTTGACTAGACATAAAAGTACTCTAATTCAAAACATTTGAAATTAATTGAATCAAATTTCACACAACAAAGAGAACCATATTAATTAAATAAATTTTAATTAACTTTATTTAAAAAAATTATCTATATTCAATTAACATTGTATTTACTAATTGAAGTTTGTGCTACAAACCTGAAATTTGAAACCCAAATAACCAATCCAAGTATATCCTACAAATTTGGGTAGGATTACCGAGAAATGAAAAGAAAAATTTTGTGCAGCAAATAAAGTTTTCCCTGAATGGATCTACTATTACTTGATCTGAATTAGGCGACATCCAATTTAACTGTTGGATGAGACCTAGTATGTCAGTTACATGCTTCAAATGTATAAATAAATCCCTAAATTATTAAATTCTAGAAAACCCCTACATAACTCATATTATTTTCTTAATTTATGTTTGAAAGGCCCCTAAATAAAAATATTTTTATAAAATTTTAAAGTTTCTTAAATTGTATGATCATAATTGACGTGTAATTTAGATAAGTAAGCAAATATAAACAACCACATTTTTTTAAATCTCTTCCGAAAATATATTTATATTGATTTGAGTTAAAATCGGGTTATGTGACATTTAGTCATCAGGTTATTTCAAGTTCATATCAGGTTAGTCTCAGGTTTGGTAATTTCAAGCTCGAGTTATTTTGGGTTTGGGTTATTCGAGTTCAGGTATTTTAGGTTTGAGTTATTTAGGTTTGAGTTTTCTCGAAGTTTCACTTCAATTGGGTTCAGGTTCAGGTCAGATTAGATATAGTCAGGTTCAGGTTATTAACTTTTCTGGTCAAGTCGAAGCTTGGATTCGGTTAGGTCGAGCCGGTTTGTGTGTTTGGGTTAGATTTTGTCATATCTATAGATATCAAACAAAAAGATAGATATAAACTAGTAATTAATTTGTAATTACAAATTAATTAAGAAGGCTACAACTATACAAATTTGGTTAATCAAGGTTTTGTTTTATTTTGTTTTTTTTTTTATATTCAAAAGTATCATACAACTATACAAGTAGAGATATATTATTAATTAGGGAAATAGACATGCCAGCTTTGTTTTGGGTAATAGATCCGCCTTACCGACTATGTCAACGATTAATGTTAGAGTTTTGAAAAAAGAAACTATTGGCCAAAATACCCTAGGGGTCCCTTAACTTAACCAACTCATACAAGTTAGTCCATCAACCAGAACTCGGTTTAAGTTAATCCTCCAACTTGGCAAGTTAGTCCCTCAACCAGAACTCAGTTTAAGTTAGTCCTACAACTTGGCAAGTTGTCCCGAATTAGTCCTTCAAGCCATTTGAAGTGGCACGTGACTAACACCGTCATCTGCCTCGTTCTATCTTTGCTATAGGGCACTCACCGCCACCAGCAAGTGATGTTCAACTAAGGAGTAAAACCTATAGAGGCTAGCTAGCCCTAGTGACTCAAATGGAAGAAATGAAACTTGACGGTGGATATCATGCTAATGGATATCGTGCTTGTGTGCAATCGTCTCACCCCCAATCGTCTCGCAATCAGTTGCAATCGTTTGTAATCGTCTCGCAATTAGTTGTAATCGTTTGTAATCGTCTCGCAATCATCTACAGTAATCCAGAAACTTGCTCTCTTCTTTCTTATATACTGTAAATTCAAGGAAACAGATCTTTCTCTACTTCAGATAGGCCAACCCAAGCCGTCAAATCGACAAAACCACTATCTGCTCTCCTTTTTCATTAACATCCAAAGATAAAACCGTTGCTATCCTTGTCTATCATTTTGAAAGCTTCGTAAAGCTTCATATGTATATCAGACCAGTCCTAGGATGTCTTAGGGAGGATGCTGGTGGGAGTCCTAAGATCTACAATGTTGGACCTAGAGTGTGGCTTGTGGGTGGAGGATGATGCATTAAAGCTAAACGATTCTAGGTCAGATCTTGATATGGATGGCCAATCCCTCTTAGAGCCGAACAAGTTCTTGGGACTAAACTTCCAAATCAGCTTTATGGCATAAAAAAGGCAGAGAAAGTTCAGGAGAAGGTGGAAAACATGACTTGATTTGGGAAAACCCCATGGTTTTGCTAGATTTTCAAGGCCAATTAATCAATTAGATTTCTGGTGTTCTTGCACACTAATAGAACAAAGTTGAGGTTTGGTGAAAAGATGAATTTGCTTTTTAATGGCATTATCCTCATAGGGACACGTGGTGCTCCAACTCACTTCAAGGACAAAGTCATTTTGTTTTACCAAGTTCAAGGACTAACTTAAGCTGATTTTTAGTTGATGAACCAACTCGTTCGAGTTGGTCAAGTTTAGGGACTGGAAGGGTACTTAGGCCAAAACTATTTAAAGATAGTTTTTAGCTTTAGCTATTTGATCTTTACCATTAATAAATTATCCAAAACTTTAACATTAATTATAAAATTTGTTCCTAAACAAGACCTTTATATAAGAAGAAACTCATACCAGAATATATACATTGCAATCTCTACTAATTAACCAAATTATATTAAAAAATTGCATTAATTGGAAAATAGTGCAGTTAATTAGTAGTTAAAGGGACTCAAACTTCACTCAAGGGTATGAACAGAACAACACCTTTAATCAAGTGGACTTACACCCAGTTCGTTTTAACTTAAGTCAAATAACTTCAAAATTACTTATTTTAGTCTTATGTCTTTTTTACTTAGAACTAATTTTAATTAAAAGCCAATATTATGTAGTTATAATAATCCATTGAAAATACAATTTTTGTAATCCTACTAAATTTTATGATTTTTTTTTAATTTAACAAATTAAAAAATAAAAAATTATAAAATTAAATCATATTATAAAAATTTACTTTTAAATAGATTATTGTATCTCCATAATATTAAATTTTAAATAAAATTGATTTCAGATAAAAAAGATGTAAAAGTAAAAATAAGTCAGTTAACTTAAGTTAAAATAAATTGGCGCTTAGTCGCGTAGGTAGAATGCATTATTCCTTGTCTTCTGATGGTGCGTGCTCCTGTTTCAATGCTACTCAATTTAATCTTCTTCCTTGCATTCTGATGGGGTGATAAAAGAGATGATTAATACTCACTTTCTCCTTACTTCATTTTGATGGCACGAAAGTTAAGAAAAATAAAAGGTTTTCACTTATTTTCAGTTTTCCCTTAAGAAAGATGCAAAATGTAAATAGTGAACTGGCTTGAGAAATAAAAATTGTGCAAAGACATGAAACAACCCAAAGCAATAAATATCGTAAGGAATGGATAAGCTCGATTGATGCAAAAGCTTCATGGCGTTGAACAAGAGCTCCATTGATAATTCATAATTTTGTAATCATAAATCATTTCCAACTATGTTCTAATAGACATATAAGATGTTATAAATTTTTGGTTTTGGTGTTTTAATTATTGAACTTTCATAAAATACAGTCAAAACCTCATTTTGTATTAAAATTTCACATCCACTAGCTACATAGATCCTATGCCATATGTTTTCTATTTACCAAATTGGTTACTAACTTTCGAACGTTTCAATGTTTTAAAACACTTAAATTAATTATCATTTATATTTGAAACGATAATTTTTATCTATATAAAAGTTATCAAATCAAAAAATTTGTACTTTTACCCGCAACGAAATGCGAATCGATTAGGATTGTACTACTAAACCTAATAAGGAGAAAAAAGTGCAATTGACCTTTGCGGAGCCAGTAGCTTTTCAATATCGTACTAAAACAAAAACATGGATAAACCAAACTGATTAATAATAATTCAAATCCATGTAATGCCTGAACCTTTGACCTTATCTGCTGCAATATGTATAGTCTCACAAAGCAAAGTTAACTTCGGACCTTAAAAGGTTTCTTGGCCGCCCCATCCACACGATTTGTCACCATCATCAAAATTTGTTAATTACTGTTAAATATTGTCCATAGCAAGATGGATATCTGTGTAGAGTCAAACAGGTCGCATTTAAGTGGTTTAGGGAGAGAACCATATAAGAATTCCAAAAAATTATGACAGAAAAGGAAATATTAAAAGCTCCCTGGTGGCTCCAAAACGTGTACTAGTTTTACCTAACCCACTAGTTGAACTTGCATACTACGTATCTTTCTCGTTTCCTTTTCCTACAAGTAACATGGAATCCTCTATAAATAGAGCAATGAGAAGGCCACTTGTAGTAAAGCAACAAGAAAACAGATATACACCAACATAAATATATAGCACTTCATCGATCAAGCAGTTAACTACAAGATGTCTCATTTGAACAAAAAAGTTGTCACTGTTTGTGTTGTACTGATCATATTAATGCTGCAAACGCCGTCATTTCAAGCGCGAACCGGGCCGTGGAAAGGCAGGAAGCATTTGGCTCCTCATGTGTCTCTGACTAGTCCCACAACCAGGTCCCCTGCTAGAACCCTCGCGGATGAAGTTGGCAAGTGTGTCCATGACCAGCAACCCGTCGTGGCCCCCTTCTCTGATAGATTATTGTGGTCGGTTCCAAGTCCCGGGATGGGGAATTAGGTTTGCGGTGGCCGGCAGCCATATGGCTATATCTAGCCACCTTCACCTAGTCTATTGTCATTGTTCGAAACATACAATTGAGGGGCTACTCAGTATATCATTATAGTGAAGAGACTTAACTTTCTTTAAAGAAAAAAAAATAACAAAAGGTATATAACTTATTAGCCAATGGCACCAATTAAGCGTCGAAGTGTACCGTCATTTGTATTTGAAAGTAACAAAAGGGAGGATTATAAATCATATTACTTTTTTTAAAAAATTTCTTGACGTAATTATTATGTTACTTCAATTATTTTATTTAAATTATTTTCCACTTCCAAAGGTATGGGCATATTGTCGCGTATGGGAATTTGTATGCGAAATAATAAAACCTAAATAATGGATGGATTATTATTGAACCAACCGATTTGGCTTTAGTGCTGTAAAAACAAAACGAGTAGTAATTTTAACTAAGCATTCGAACTTAGTCGTTGTGTTAATTGTTTTATTTATGCGCGTTAGTTGTCATTAACCAAGTCATACTGAAACTATATGGGACTTTTGAAATTATTATTGAAGATAAGACAAGGTTTATGGAACTATTAATTAAAAAAGTCCTCAGCCCCAATTGTTACGATGTAAGTTTTTCCTTTTTCTGTCTTTAAGATGTTCTACAATGCAATGTGACCATGAATTTATTAAGCAATATTAAAATAATGGTTATATCGCTTCTTGACATGTTGCATCTTTTTTATACATTACACTAACAATAGTGATAGCAAACTGAAGGGTTACGATAAATAAACCTGCAACTAAAGATAACATAAAAGATCCTTTATTTGTATGTCCAAGGGCAACTTTTTGATGATTAAGACAGTAAGCTATCAGAAATGTATTAGAGTGCTAGAGATAATGAGCAATGTGTAGCCCTCTAAGTTTGGTTTTTATGAGCTCCTTGGATAGCCAATTATAGTTTGAGAGTGCCCTCACCAATGGTAATGGCCGGGATTGGATCCCTTAAAGGGTGCTCTCAATTACTTGTCCATGGGCTTATGGAAATGGACCTGTTTTCCGTATCCCTTGGGCTGGGCTTGTGCAGGGCCTGGGCCATTATCTAGCATATAAAGTACTATTTTTTAATACTTAGAAACAATTAAAGATATATAACAGTATGAGAAATTAGTTAAGAAAGTTCAAGGGGAATATGATGTTTCTTGAAACTTAAAGGATTTCAAGTCATAATTTGTTGTGGTCGTGCACAATGTGGCTTAATGAGAATTGAACCCAGTTGGAGGCTTGGGGACATAAAAGAGATATTTAATACTCACTTTCTCCTTACTTCATTTTGATGATACACAAATTAACAAATGTAACGTCCTTATATCTCATATGAGTGAATTGTGAAAAGCTTTATGCGGATATATAGGCTCAAGTTTTAGAACGTAAGCGCCTAGCGCTTATCCATTTCATAAATGATAACAAATGTGGTATGAACAAGTGTTCCGTTGACCGGTTTTAGATTTGAATCGTTACAAATGGTATCAAAACCAACACAGGACCACGATAGTATGACATACTGGGTGTGCACATGCATATGCAAGCAACTAGTGCTTATTCTTTTTATAAAGGATAACCTATATGGTATAGGCAGATGTTCCATTAATGTAACACCCCCATAGCCCACAGACTTCCCACAATTCACCCATGTGGCATATGAGAGTGTTACAAACTCCCCCCTTTATGTATCCAACGTCCTCGTTAGAGTCAGTCAGATTATTTGGTTCCTCGGACCAAGTAACTTCTCTAATCGGACTACTTAGCCCCTAATTAAGTAGCCTCTTAAATCTAGGATCAGTCTTGGTAGATGATACATGTGCACACTCACCATGCCACATTATCGTAGCCTCGGGTCGACTTTGATACCATCTGTAATGACCTAAGTCCAAAATTGGTCAACGGAACACCTGCTCACACCACATGGGCTATCCTTTATGAAAATAATAAGCGCTGGATGCTTATGTTCTGGAATTGGAGTTTATATATCCACATAAGGTTTCCCACAATTCACTCATGTAAGATATAGGAGTGTTATAGTAACCAGTTCTAGACTTGAGTCGTTACAACAAAGATAAAAGTTGTTCACTTATTTTTAGTTTTCCCTTAAGAAAGATCAAAAATGTGATTAGTGAACTGATTCACCAAAAATAAAATTGTGCAAAGACATGGAACAACCCAAAACAATAAATATTGTAAAGAATGGATAAGCTCCATTGACGCAAAAGCTTCATGGCATTGGACAAGAGCTCCATGGATTATCCGTAATTTTGAAATAATGTATCTTTCTCCACTATATCCTAATAGACATAAATGCTGTCATAAACTTTTAGTTTTAGTGTTTTAATCCTTGAACTTTCATAAGTTATAGTCAAAGCCTTAGTTTGTATTAAAATCTCAAATCCACTAGCTACCTTGATCTTATGCCATGTTTTTTCTATTTACCAAATTGGTTACTCACAACTTTCAAATGTTCTAACTTTTTATAACTCTTAAATTGATCGTCACTTATATTTGAAATGATAATATTTTATCTTCTAGTAAATGCATATGTGCGTTGCATGAAAGTCAAGATATTAGGTTATTTTTTACTCAAATAACTATAATTCTAATTATCTTTTTCAAAGTAAATAGTAATGATAACAATTTTACTTTTTTAGCTTAGATATATTTCTTATTAGTTTTATTTTTATATTTTTTACATATTTTTATTATAATATGTCATCATAATTATCCTCACTTGCACCATCCAATATAAATGATTGCTCATTGTATTTGATTTCTACTTATTATAAATAATAAACATATATTAATATTAATATTAATAATAAAACATAGAATATGCTACAGGTAATACTGGTTATAAAAAAAAACTAATTGAATTTTTTTATTTATGATGGTAAAGTACATATAAAAATTACTTCTTCATACTTTTAATATCTTATCAAAGATGACAATTTTTCTATTCCCAATGAAAAATTTAAAATTAATAATATGCAATTTGTTAAGAAAAAATTATTAATTTAATAGACTTAATGATATTATGTATTTAGAAATTTTATTTTAATTTTTATACTTCAAATTCAAAAAAGTAATGATTAAAATAAAGGTCTTATATTAGTTGGCTCAAACAATTAAATAAATTTATCATTAATGTATTAGAATAACTTTAACTTTTTAAAAAGATATAAGCTAAGTTTTTAGTAAATATTTTGAGATTCTATTAAAACAGGCAAAAAAAAAAAAAGAATATGCTAAGTCCATAGGTGGGACATTTAATAAGAAACTTAAGCAAAAAAATTTTTCTTTTAAAAGGTATGACACAATATTGGGCCATGATGTCAAAGTATACATAGACTTGATAAGTAAACATTAAGTTTTTTTCCAAAGACATGTAAATATAAGTAACTATATATTACTAAAAAAGCTAAATTATCCGACTCCCTACATTTAATAAAAACACTCACCCTCAAAACTTAAAACCTACACTCACCATCTATTTTATGGCCAAGAAATTTGATAGTTCAAAATATAGAGGTCAAGTCTTATTTAGCTTTTTTTAGCTTTTTGGGTAATTAATACTTATCCATTGATTTAAAAATTATACTTACACTATTGTGATTTGAAAACCAAGTTTTACTAATTATTCTTATAATATAATTAGTCAACCATAAGAAAATAGACTCTTTAAAATAGAATGAATTCCTAGTACCTAAACGGAAAGCTAATAACTTATAGTTTAAGGTTTCGCCACTTTATATCTTTTTACTTTTCATTATATATAGATACAAATATCAATATATATAGATTTTAAGTTACACTTTTAGGTTTTAATAAAAATATTTAAAGTTTAAAAATAATTAAATTGATAAACATCATGTTTTAGGCATGTTTATTAGTCGTATTAACCAAATATATGTTTATTACAAAATTTTAAATTTAGTGGAATTTTTTCTTAGTTTTTTCCATAAGAAAAAGACTTATAGAAAACATTGAAAATAATCACATTCTTTTTTCTATTTTTTCCTTTCAAACACTAATCATATTCTCCTAATATAACGAATTTGTAAATGGTACAAATGTGTTTAAGTTTTCAACATTAGAAATACATTAAAATTTTCATTAATCAAATAAAGAAAAATATTAACTTAGTGAACTCAATAGAACAATACTAGTTTAAAAAAATTAGAAATTTTCAGAATATGTTTTATATTTGAAGAATTTTTTGTATCAATGTCAAATATGAAAATATAAGGATTCACTGTTATGACAATGAAAAGAAATGATAAAGTTGCAATGAAATTATATTTCGAATAAAAATGAATAAAATTTTGATCCAATACACAGGGTATATGTTGGGAATTTTTTTTTATTTTACTAAAAGTTATTATATATCCTCTTAAGAATCCTCCAACTTCTTCATTTGTCGTATAATCTTATATGTCGTCAGAACCCGTAGTTAGGATCTAAAATTATATAATTTTATTATAACTTTTGAACATATAAACCTCCATACTTCTATCCATTTTATACTTAGTCTTAGTTAAAACAAAACCTTGTAATTGCAACATAAAATTATTAACTTCATCTTTTAATAACTCTAGAACTAATTCGAGGCTATGAGCCTCTACCATGGAATATAATATTGAAACAAAAATTATATCTAATTTGATACAACTTGTAATATTTGATTGACCCTAAAAAATTAAAAATGAAAAAAATAGTTTAGTATTATTTAGTATATAAAAAGAGTTAATTGTTAAGAATAAAAATTTGTGTTACAATATTAAAAGGGGTGACCATGTGGAAAAAATAATTATTCTAATTTTTCCAATATTTTAAGACATTGAAAAAAGTAAAAAAAAAATGCTGCTAAAAATCCCTTTATATTATAACTCTAGAAAAAAGGATTTTTTTTTCCTAAAATTTTTCTCAATGACCTTTGCTATAATGATTATTTTTTTATTTATAATAGGTGTTTGAGTCATACTTGAATTATATTTTTGCTAAATATATAAGCTTTCATGCAGGATGTATTCATCCAAGTTGAAAAAAAAAACTTAATTGACAAAAATTTTATATTCAAAAGCATTTTTTATAATATAAAAAACTTAAGCTATACTTGTTAAGTTAAAATTTTAAATTTTATAAAATGTTTATTGTACTCAAGATATTATTTGATAGTAATATGCAATGAAGCATAACATGTTTGATGCAAAAACATATATTCAACGGCATAATAAACTTAATTTTTTTATAGTATATATTCATCCAATCGCTTTCCCACTTTTAGATCTTAGATCGTTCCAGGAAACCATTTGTTTCATTTTAAGAGTGGTATTGTAATCCCATTCTATCGGTTTAACCATCCCAACCATTTACAGCTATATGATGCTTTGTAATCAGTTTTGTATGTTCCACTTGCTTGTTGGGCTTTGTTTTCTTTTCAATAAAATTTTTCTCTCTTGGTGATAAAAAAAAATAAAAAACTTATGCTATACTTGTTAAGTTGAAATTATAAGTTTATAAAATATTTATTTTACTTGAGATAATTATTTGATAGTAATATAAAACCAAAGGCAGCATGTTTGACGTGAAAAAGAAAAGGTTTAGTTGCAAAGTTTTGGCCATTAAAGGTAAAATTAACGCAAAAAAATTACATACAGTACTTGATTCTATAATATAAAATTAAGCATAGGCAAGATTTTAGCAAAAAATAAAATTAAATGATAACTTAAGGATCCCTTTTACCGTTGTAGTGCTAATATAACTCAAATTAAATAGATAATGACAAATTTGGGTTCTACAGTCAATACCTAAAAATATGCAATTTTATTACAAATTTTAAATATATAAACCTCCATACTTCTCTCTTTATTATATTTGATCTCAGTTAAAATAAAAACTTACAATTACAACATAAAATTATTAATTTCATCTCTTAATAACTCTAGCACTACTTCTAGGCTATTAGCCTCTACCCTGAAATATAATATTAAAAAAAATTACATCTAATTTGATATAGCTTGTAAGATTTGATTGGCTTTAAAAAAATAAAAAATGAAAAAATATTTTAATAGAATTTAGTATAGAAAAAAATTTAGTTACTAAGAATCAAAATTTATGTTACAGTATTAAAAAGGATGATTATGTGGAAAAAATAATTCTTTTAATTTTTCCAATATTCTAAAAGATTGAAACTGTTAAAAAAACTTGATGCCAAAAGTTCCCATGCATTATAATTATAACAACAAAGATTTTTTTTCTTAAAATTTTTCTTAATTGCTAGGTTGCTTGGGTTTCAAGTTGTCTCTTATGCAACCAAATTAGACCTATTCTAGACCATTTCTTGTTGCCTGAAATAAGCAAGGACCAGGACTAAATCAACACCACCAGCCCTAATTAGTTCTAGAAAAACTGGAACATTTAAACACACACATGTGCATAACAACACCTTAGGTGTTGTAACTTCCTCCCTTCATTTAGTTTTCAGGTTTTAGTCAATCCTGTTACTAATAAACAAGCCTGCAAATAAGCATTTTAGCACTCTCAAACCATGAAATTAAACTAAACAAAAACGTAGCATGAAGAGGGAATGGAATCACACCCGTCAACATACATAGACATGAGTTCTAACTAACCCCTTTTATTTCCTATTGCTTAATTTCTGTTTTAATCACCCTCTTTCCTTACAAACTAGTAAGAACTAGTTTGAATACACTTATTTTGGACCAATTAAACCTAGAAATATCAGTACTAGTTAAGGACAAATGACGGTTTGTGATCATGGTCTTGTTATGTTGAAGGATGAGGCACTGAATTATGGCCTTATTCCATTTAAATTTTTTGAGAGTTGGATGGACCAGGAAGATCTTCTTGAGATTTTGATCTCAACTTGGAAGGGAAATAATTGAATTGGCTCTCATGCTTTTGTTTTAAAAGAAAAATTAAAGTAACTCAAGCAAGTGTTGAAGGCCTTGAGTCTGTAGAGATTTGGAAATTTAGATAATCAGATTCAGGAGTGGAAACATAAAGTAAATAAGTGGGATTTTGAAGCTAAAAACAGGTACTTGGATTTGGAGGAAAAGAAGTAGAAAAGGAAGGCCAGACTAAGATACTTGGAGAATAAGGAAATTAAAGAAGAAATGATTAAGCAAAAGCAAGAGTTAAATGGGCAGCAGATGGAGAAAAGAATTCTAGGTATTTCCATGCAGTAGTAAAAGGAAGATTAAAGAAAAATTGCATGAAAGGTTTGTGCATAGATGAGAATCGGGAGGAAGACACTCAGAAGAAAAGGTGTTTTGGTTCTTCAAGCAAAACTTTCAGGAGGTTAATATGGATTGGCCAATTTTTAAAAGTAATTGATTCAAGATGTTAAGTGAAGAATTGAGGGCAAGATTAGAGAAGAAAATTAAAGAAAAAGAAATTAGAAAAGCAACAAGGGCTTTTGGTCACAGTAAAGCCTCTAAACCTAATGGGTTCTCTTTTAATCTTTTGAAGAAAAATTGTGAAGTGATGAAGGTCCTGAAGGAATAAGTGGTGAATTAAATGTAGCACTTTTGCACATATCATCAGATTGAGTAGAGGTGCAATTCCTCTGTTGTGATGTTGGTTTCCAAATGTAGTAGTCCAGTTTGTTTGAAGGAATGTAGACCCATCTGCCTAATCAGATGGCAATATAAAATAATTGCAAAAATTCTTGTGAAAAGGAATAAGCAAGTAATTCCATATAGCATCAGTAAAGTTTAGTCCAGGTTTGTTAAAGGGTGTCAGATTCTAGATGAAGTCCTTATTGCAAATAAGTTGGTAAGGCTAATAAAGAAAATGAGGCAACTTTTCAAAATGGATTTTGAATGAGCTTATGACACCATTGGTTGGAATTTGTTGGATTCAATTATGATGCAGATGGGTTTTGGCCAAAAATGGAGGGGATGAAATAAAGCTTATTTGGAATCTTTATACATTTTGGTATTAGTGAGCTAGAGTCCAACAATGGAATTTAGAGTAAAGAAAAGAGTAAGGTAAGGTGACCCATTGGTTCCTTTTGTGTCCTTTATTATGGTTAAGGCTTTACATATTATGATGGTGGAGGAAGATAAAGAAAAGATTTTCAAATGGGTAAAAGTAGGTGACGGAGACTTGGTAATTTCTTACCTCCAATATGCAGATGACACATTATTTGTCACAGAATGGTTGGAACAAAATGTGAGGTGTTTGCTATGGCTATTAAAATGTTTCCAATTGGCTTTTAGCCTAAAAGTGAATTTGAAAAAGTGTAGCATTTGTGGAGTTAGTGTTCTACAAAGTGAAGAACAGAGGATGGTCGAAAAATTTGAACTATGGAGTAACTAATATGCTATTTACATACCTTGGCCTTTTGGTTAGAGACAATATAAGAAGAGGCATTGCATAGAGTCAAGGTGTGGACAAAGTTAGAAATAATTTGTCTAATTTCAAAAAAAAAAATTTGTCGGTAAGTGGAAGACTATTGCTAATTAAGTCCATACTTGGAAGTATTTTATTGTCTTGCTTTTCATTGTATCATGCCCTGGTGAGAATCATCAAGCAAAATGAGAGCCTTCAAACTCATTTTTTCTGGGAGGAGAAGAGGGGAAGGTTGGAGTGTACTATGGGTTTCTTGCAATAAAATACTAGCTAGCTCAGAAAGAAGAGATTTGAGTGTGGGTAATCTTGAGTAAAAAGAATTTAGCATTACTAGGAAAGCGGTGGTGGCAATTTAGGGTGGAGGAAAATGCCTTTGGTTTAGATTTATTAAGTCTTTATATGGTGAAGAAGAAGTGCTAGGAAAAAGTTTGTAGGAAAGATATATTAGGAGCTATGGGGAGGGATCTTGAAAGTAGGGTTTCAAGTTAAGGAAAAATGAGTGATTGTGGATTCTTTTAGATGGCAGGTGGTGATAGGAAGAAAATTCAGTTTTGGTGTAATGTTTGGTTGGTAAATATATTCTTGAAAAAGAAATTTAGTAGGTTGGTCAAGTTAGAAATGAAAAAAGGTTGTTTAATAAATCAAAGGAGTTTTTGGGATGAGAGAGTTTAGAGATGGAGGTGAGAATGGTGTTGGATATTAAGGGTAAGGAGGAATTAGAGTTTCAGGAGCTAATGTCTTGTCTTAAAAGTGTCCAAATTCACTTTGATGTACAAGATAATTGGTTGTGGAATAATGACCCTACTGGCAAGTTTTTAGTAAAAATCTTATCCAAGAAATTAGATGAGGTTTAGTTACAGCAGTCAAATGGTGTTCAGTCCATGGGGCTTTTTGGATACCTTAAAAGATAAATATTTGTGTCTGGAAGGCAAGGCAAGGGCAGTTACCAATGTGACATAAGAGAGGAATTCAAATTGAAACTGGAATAGAATGTCTGTGCTGTGGTTCACTAGAAAAGGCAATGAACCATGTCGTACTTAGATGTAGGATGTCAACAGATATTTGGGTCAACACTTGCAGGTAATGGCAACTTGATCCTTTGGATTAAGTGTGATGAAAATCTTAAATGAGGGACAACAAATGTAAGTAAACAAGAAGTGTCATGGAGAATGGTCCCAGTGCCCCGAATTGCTTAACTTGTAAGCCCTTAGGGATTGTAATCCCAATTAGTTACTGGTGGCTAACAATTACTCATAGATAAATTAAGACAATTTATATGTAACTAGTTTCTTAACCTACATACAAGAAAATATGCATGTGTTTGTCCTAACGATGCAACAAATAAGTAAACCATTTAAGAAAACATTGGTCAAGCATTCCACTTAAAATGTACTTAAAACTTGCCAAGACGATAAAATACTAGTTACTTTAACTTCAAATAATAGCTTGTATACACTTTATAACACTAGCATGCACCCAAAAGTAATTCAATGGTTTGGCCAAAATGTATCCTATTAGTACATAAGGTACTATATATCTACAAGACAAAATTATAACCAAGATCCATTACTTGAGCCCCACCTTTGAGCTGTCAAGCTCTAAGTGCAAACCCTTACTTATCCTTTTGCACCACTTATCATTATGCACCACTTAGCCTTTAAACTATAAAGGCATAACACTTAGTTAGTACAAAGTTTAACTCTCAAGTAATTTTAGAATCTTAAGGATTCAAGTAAATAAGTACCTGTAAAAAGGGAAACTTAGCCCACAACTATACACTTAGTTATTAGTCTCAACGTTAGAACCTGCACAACATACTTAAGGGAGTGAGTACATGAATGTACTCAGTAAGGCAAGCAAGCATGCAAATTTGGCATACAAACAAGCAAACAACCAACCAACAATCATCACAAACAAATAATGTAATAGATATGCAATGCATGAATGTACAATATGCAACAAGCATAATCCTTTGGACTTTTTACACCTTAGGTCCCTTATTCTTGATGTGAACTCAAGCGATGAAGGTACTTGAGTCACTGGCTCTCGTATCTTGATTCCTTTCCCTCCCTCAAGTCTCACTTATAGGTCCTAGAGTAGGTCATCACCTCTTCTCAAATCTTACCCATCTTTCCCTTAACTTATCGTGCAAAGTAGCGATTTTTGTGGTTCAACTTGCCAAACTCTTGGAGCCTAGCTTAGAGCTCCTTAGTGACTTGTTTATCAAATCACAAGCTTTGGTTGGGATCGAATGAGGTTTCCTCTACATTCCCAAAATTCTAAGATGTCTCACTTGGGCCAACGAATACTCTGAAACCCGTCTTAATCCCCTTAGTGCCCCCTTAACAACTTTAGCACTTTTACAAATTTATCCACTCTACTTAGCCCTACCTTAACCATACCACTTAGCTACCATTTTAATAATGCATAATTCTTAACTTAAGAATGAATTTTAGAGTCAACCGAAGCCACGGAACATCTTAGAATAGCTTAGGGATGTTAACGGAGAGATTGAGACATTCTTAATGTACCCCAAGCTTTAGGGGCTTGTTAGTTATCGAGTTTCCTGAAAGGTTGCTAGAGACGCGTCGCCAATGGTCTGACAACATTTCGTGCACTTATGCTATCTTACACAAAACTTGCTAAATCTTTCAATCCCCAAAGCCAATTCAAATGAGTCTTGTTTATACTTTATTCCAACATGAAATATTACCTTTATATGAATTATTTAAGCTAGATTAACTTGAACCTTTGCCTCAAATTCAGGCACAAAGCAAGAACAAAAGACAAACACCAAAAGCACACTTAAGCTCAACTTAGTTCTCTTGAGTTCCAGACCTAAAATCAACGTGATATGGCACCAAGAATTTCAAATTAAGACTATTTCTAACTACTCAATCAACTTAGAACCAACTTAAACCAAGATAAGAAGTTTACCTTAGGGTTTATGCCCAAAACAAGCAACAAAGAGCTAAAATGAAGCAAATGCACCAAAAGTGAGTTGGAGGCTTCTTGATTTCCTTTTAGACCTTCAAATTTTCTAGAAAATTGTAATATTGGGGGAGGATTAGAGAAGACAATCTGCTGGAAAGAGAAAGCCCCAAAATTTGGAAACAAAATGATGGATAATGGAGGTCAACACTTGGAAGAAATATCCAACCAATTCCACTAAAGCCTACTTTTTGCTTTATTGTCTCTTGGCCTTCAAGTTCTTTTTTGTTTCACTTTGGCCACTAGACACACTCTCAAAACCGTCCCTCCTTGGTTCCAAAGAATATTTTTGTCTCCTACACTTACCCTCTTGGACACTGAAGCCACTTAAGACATGAATGGCTCATTTGAACACTTAGCACAATTTTTGCACTTTTTTTTTAAATAATAGTTCTAATAGCTAGAATAACTTATGGTCTTAAATTAATTAGTAAAAAATACTTACGTGACCCAAATTTCATTTAAATTACAGTCATGCCACTAGCTTTGGTCAAAATTACTATTTTACCCTTATGACTCTTAAGTGCCAAATCACGCTTAGGAATCCATATTTACTTTACTTAGCTTTGTCTTTCTTGCTTAATAAGATATTAACTTGAGGCATTTAAGTGGAAACACTTAAAAAAAACATACTTGCTAGGTCAAAGCTAGTCGTTGACTAGGTGAGTTGTCACATCCTCTGATCATTTAGAAATTTGGTCCTACAAATTATGACTTAATTGGGCTATACTTGGATATTACCTTTGCATATCCTACTCGGTCTCCCAAGTGGCCTCATCTACACCATGGTTAGACTATAGCACTTTAACCATTGGAATCCACTTCATCCTTATTTTCCTGACGTGGCAACTAAGAAACTTAACAGGATACTCTTCGTAACTTAGGTCCCCCCTTATTGGTGTGACAGAGGGGGCTAACACTTGCGCAGAATTCACAATGCATTTCCTTAATGAACTTACATGAAAGACATTGTGAACATGGTCCAAACATAGTGGTAAAGCTAAATGATAAGCTACTTTCCTCACCCTTTTGAGGATTTCAAAGGGACCAATGTATTGTGGAGCCAACTTACCCATTTTGCCAAACATAACCACACCTTTCATCGGGGAAACCTTAAATAGTGTTTTCTCTCCTACATCAAATTTTATATCTTTCCTTCACACATTGGCGTACTTGGCCTGCCGGTTTGAGGCAGCCTTGATCCTTGCTTGGATTAACTTAATCTTTGTTGTGGTCACGACAATGATTTTCGGGCCAACAATAACTTCATCTGCCTTATCAACCCAACAATGACGCGTCACACACTTACGTCCATACAATGCTTCGTAGGGCACCATCTTAATAGCTTTTTGATGGCTACTGTTATAGTCAAATTCGATCAAAGGTAGGTGTTGGTCCCACTCCCCTCTAAAATCCATCATACAACTTTGTAACATGTCTTCTAAGGATCACCTGTTTTGTATGCCCATCAGTCTGATGGTGATAATCGATACTTAGGCTCACAATGGAACCTATAGCCTTTTGAAAGGCATTCTAGAACCTTGAGACAAAATGAAGATCTTTGTTTGATATAATCTAATTGAGGATTCCATAAAGTCTCATCACTTCTTGAATATACAAATGTGCCCATGATATATGTAATTTTAAAAGGGATAAAGTTTGCAGACTTTGTTAACCTATTCACTATCACCCGAATTGGGTCATGTTGACTTCTTGTATTGGGAAACCCGACACAAAAGTCCATGTTATTTGACAAGTAAGGCACTTAGACACATATTCATATATGTCCTTTATAAACTTTGGCCACTAGAAATGAGTCCTAAGGTCATGGTACATTTTATTCACACTAGGGTGAACATTAAACTTACTCATATGTGCCTTTGCAACACTTGTTGCCTTAGGTCACTTAGCACATGGTGCCGATCACCATATTAAAGTAACCTATCCTTGTACTACAATTCTTTCAGTACGGTACTAGGCCTTTCATTTCGAGAAATTTCTTTAAGTTTGAGTCTTTGTTCAAAGATTCCTTAACCTCAGCCAACTACATTGATTAAATCTCAAGGACTATAACTTGAGCCATTTCCCAGTCTCATCATGTTTCAAATAAGACTAAGAACTGTTCCACATTGGAACTTTTTGAGATACTAACCACTTGATCTTTGGAAAGAATCACCCCAAAGTACTTGCGACTTAAGGCATCGACAACCATATTGCTCTTACTAGAACAATAATCTATCGAGCAATTATAATCCTTGATATACTGGATCCATCTTCTCTACCTTATTGTTCAGGCCTTTTTGAGTAAACAAATACTTTAGACTTTTATAGTTCATAAAGATCTTAAAGGATCTTCCTATAAAGTAGTGTCTCCAGAACTTTAAGGTAAACATAATGGTTACCAACTCAAGATCATGCATTGGGTAGTTCAATTCGTTAGGCCTTAGCTACCTAGACCCGTATGCAATTACTTGCTTATCCTACATTAACACATGAATCTAGATGCATCTATATGCAATTAATGCCTAGACCCGCATGCAATCACTTACTAACCCTAACCTAAATGCATCTATATACACCACAAAAGTCTTATGTGGGTCTAGTAGGATCAAGATGAGAGCAGAAGTTAACCTTTTATAGAGCTTCTGGAAACTTTCTTCATACTTAAAAGTCCAAATGAACTTTTGTGCCTTATTTGTCAGGGTAGTTAATGGCAAAACTATCACAGAGAATTTTCCAATGAACCTTCTATAATAACTTGCCAAACCCAAGAAAATTCAAATTTCACTTACAATGGTTGGGGTGTTTCCACTCCACCACTGCCTTTACCCTTTTTGAGTCAAAACTTAGTCCTTGAGCATTTACGATATGCCCGAGGAATGAAATTTCACTTGCCCAGAATTAGCATTTAGATAGTTTTGTGTGTTGGTTATCTTTAAGTACTTGCAAAGCTATCCTTTAGATAGTTTTGTGTGTTGGTTATCTTTAAGTACTTGCAAAGCTATCCTTAAATGTTTCTTATGTTCTTGGAGAGTCTTAGAGTACACCAAAATATCATCAATGAACACATTAACAAACTAATCTACGTAGGGCCTAAAAACCCGATTCATGGAATCCATAAAAACCGCCAGAGCATTAGTCTCTTTGAAAGGCATAATTATGCACTCATAATGCTCATATCTAGTTTTGATTGTAATTTTTAGGATATCTTCTTCTTTTACTCTTATCTGGAAGTATCAAGGCCTTAGGACTATTTTGGAAAATACCTTTGCCCCTCTTAACCTATCAAACACTGGGCCTTATAATTCTTTTCTCAAGTAGCTCTTCTAATTGTTTTTTCAGTTCATCCATTTTAGGTGCTGACATCAGATTAAGATGTTTTTAGTTTATTATTATTTTTTTCCATTGTTACCCCTAAAACTAAAATAAAAAAAAATCCTTTTAGGTCATGTGTAGTGAGGGATTAAATAATGAATAAAAATGAATCTTTTTGGGGTTTATGTAGTAATAATTTTAATAAAGATAAAAAAAATTCTTTTTGAGTTTTCTGTAATAAAAGTTTAAATAAGATTAGTAAGATAAATTAATGTTAAAAAATTTCCAAAAAAAAAGGGAATATTGCTTATTATACCTCACTAGAATCATGAAATCATTTGTAGATTAAACTTGAACTTGGCCTGCCCCATAATTATACCTTTTTCACCACTTATATTAGATTAAGTAATTTTTATGTATATTATGCTCATATAATGGTATTGTCTAAGTGCACTAAAGCGGGAGCGAGAAAGCAACTTGCTAAAAATATACTGTACTTAAGAGCAACATGAAGAACGACGTGTATAATTTTCATATTTTGATAATTTGCATAGAAATATATGAAATAAGTATAAAAATTATTACATATAAAATAAATATGAAATTTAATAATTATGATAATTACTAAATTTCATGGTTACTGATGTTATTATTTAGAGATTAAATATTCATAGATTGTGTCTTTTAACCTTGCCCTAATTGATTGTTTGTTTAAAATATTATACGAGGGACTGAATTGAAAAGAGGGCTAGAGTTTGATGACTTCATGGTAGTTTATCCTAAAGAGGCCCTTTTTTTCTTTTGGCTTAAATGCGCTAATCATCCCTCAACTTTTATGAATCAGGTGAGTTGTCCCTAAACTGTGACTCAGTGTGTGTTAGTCCCTCAACTTTACAAAATTGGGCGAGTTCATCCAAATTGGATGGAAGCGTGGGGCTATGCTGAGTTGGTCAAGCCACATCAGCCTATTTTTATTCACATCATCTCATATCATCTCTCTTGTCTGTTCCAGCGAGGCTGCATGGTGGAGCTCGCTCTCTCAACGACTCCAGCTCATCATCACCTCGTCTCTGTCTCTGTCTCTAATCAACTCATCGACTCCAAATTGACTCATCATATCTTCATCTCCAATCGACTCATCGTCTCTGTCTCCAACTGTCTCCAACCAATTCCGAATCAACTTTAAATCGCCTCCAATCGACTCATCATTTTCACTCAACTCATCATCTCCAATCTATTCCTTTTGATCAGGCCCTTTAATCAAATCATCATTATTTTCAAATAGCAACCATGGGAGATTTTTCTATTTCTTTGTTTCTAGTGCCGATTTCTGTCTGGGTTTCTCTGATCTCACCCCGTCTGTTCCCTCAACTGCTTGTCACAGAAGCTCCCCAGCAACAAGATCAAGTACACCAACTGTACATACCTCCGCTCCCTCAATTCCATGCTCCATTACTTGTACGACGTTGTGAACTCCTCCTTCTCTATCACATTCATCGCTGTGCCACCTAGCTCCAACGGATGGGTTGGCTGGGGAATCAACCCGACGGACACCGGCATGGTAGGCGCGCAAGCCTTGATCGCCCACAAGTCCAACGATGGTGCTCAGATCGTCAGGACCTACAACCTTACTTCCTACAGCTTCATCAAAGAATCGAAGCTTTTGTTCAACGTATAGGACCTGAGCGCGGCTGATTCGAGTAGGAGCATGGTGATCTTGGCAACAGTGAAGGTGTTGGCAAATGCCGAGAGGCTGAACCAGGTATGGAAGGTGGGGCCAATGGCGAGCGGCCTCCAATCAAATCATTGCCTCCGATAGACTCATCACTACTAATTTCTTCTCCAAGTCCTACCTCGACAACGCCAATGGATTGATTTCAGATCTATTCGGCACCTTTGGTCATCCACATCATCCTCTCCTTAATGGCGTCAGCTGCACGTGATATCCCATGCCACCTGAAGCGACTAAGGCGCGCAGCCAATTGAACTTTCAGGACTAAGTTGCAGTATTTGTCAAACTTTGGGGAGTAAGTCATGATGAGTCACACTTTAGGGATCAACTCGTCCAATGTATCAGAATTGAAGGACGATTGGTGCATTTAAGCCTTTTCTTTTCGACAGCGCAAACCGGAAGCTGGTCTTCGTTAAAAAGAAAGGGAAAGACCGGCAACTGGAGCTGTGTTTTTCCTCCACCGTTGTTGCTAACCCAAAATGTGCATTGTAATTTTATTTCGTTGTTAATTGCATTGTAATTTTGGGAGTAATTTTCTTGCCCCAAAATTGTAATTTTGGGAGTAATTTGCCTGGATTTAATTTGTTAACATTCCATTTATAGTGATGAAACAACAATAGGGATCATTGACACTGATTGTTTCGTCAAGAGAGTTAAAGCCATTAACAAATCTATTGAGTTTAATGATGGGTAAATTTGGAATCAATTTTTGGAGAGGACAGTTGTGGTGTGAAAAAATTAAAATGTGACACACGACAGGTAAATATGAGCTGAATTAAGGAAAAGATTGTGTTTAAAAGAAATTCATAAATAAACATAATTAACACAATAACGGCAAATTTATGAATGTGTTTTTAAAGTATCGAGTTTTGTCTCCTGAATAAGACGAAGACAAGCTTGTTCTTTTTAGGTTTAGTTCATAATTCAAGTCATATAACTACTAGCTTGAGTAGCTCAATTTGGGCAATAAGGGCTCAATTACTTAAACTTTTTAATTTGGGTTAAAATACAAGTGTAACCAATAAAAGTTAATACTAAGTAGAATCGATAGGATTGAAAAATCTTACAGATTTTAAGACTTTAATCGGGATCCTATCTAATTCTACCATATCACCGATTCTATTACTTTCCGATAAGATATCATAATATTTTATAGGAAGATCACAAGATCCTAAGGTTTGGATCGGGATCTTAAGAACCTCGTATAAAAGTGTTTGTGTGGACATAGCGGCCCTATTTGAGAACAGTTTTTGTCACTAGCGTTAAAGTTTTGAATAAATTATTTAACAGTTGATATAAAAACGCAGAAACTGAAAGTTAAAGGCTATCATTAGATAGTTTTTTCAAAACTCTAACGTTAATCGCTGACACTAATACCAAATAGGGCCAGGTTTACATTGCCATTAAGCATTAATTTGGTAAAAGCGTTTCTTATTTAAGAGGAGTGTTTATAATTTAGGAGAAGTATTTGTTATTACCACAAATAAGAAAAGCGATTATACCTCTAAGACATTAATTTTGAAACAGTAGCTAACTTATATACAATAATATACTGTTTTTGTTACGTTGCTAATAGTAATAAAAAAATTTCCTAGTTTAATGAATTATGAAAAATAATAACCATCAAATAAAGCAATATAATTGAAGAAAAAGAGCTAGGAGAAAAAAAAAGCATATTATGGTATAAGTGTGAAGAGAAGGTTAACAAGAAGGTAAAAAACATAAAAAGTAATTAAGTAAAAAGAGAAGCAATTATGGGAAAGGAGAAAGTGTTTATAGGAACAAAAAAGCCTCCACGGGGAAATTAAAAGCCTGGTCAGTGTCTATTTTGAAAATAGAGAAGGGTTAGGGAATAAAGCGGACAAACAAAGGAATGTAAAGATTAAACGTGAGTTTACACAGAAGGCAAGCGACGGGACAATGACGCGCTTGATCGGTAGCGAGATTGGAGGTGGCAACAAATCCACGCTTGCCTCTCGGTAATGGTGCACAACGGTCTGGACCGGACCGGGACCGGACCGGACCGGCCGGTCCTGGGCCTAAGTATTTTGGGCCCAGGCCCAGCCCGTGTTCACACGTGCCGGTCCCGTGCTGGTCCCGTGCCGGTCCTGGGCCGGTCCCGAGCTGGCCCGTTAAATTTTAATTTTTTAAATTGTAATTTTTATTTTAATTTTAAGTTTTAGTTTTTATTTTTAATTTTTAGTCTTCACTTTTTAGTCTTCACTTTTAAATAACTTAATAAAAATAAGAGTCTGAAAGTTTTTTTATAAGTGATATTTTATAATCTAGTTTATCTTAAATTCTACTTCATTTTCAATTCTACTAGACTTTTAAATTAATCAAACGTTAAATGAATAACTTAATAAAAATAAAAATAAAAGGTAAGAAATTTAAATGAATAACTTAATAAAAATAAAAATAAAAGGTAAGAAATTGACCAAAAAGTTTGGAAACTTGATATATTTGATTTTGAGTTAAACCATTTTTTGTAACCTTTATTAAGTCAATTATTAAAACTTTAAGAACTAAAGTTATTTCTTTATGCTAAAGAAACAAACCATGATTACCAAGATTTTACTTTACAAGACAATAAATAAAATAATGACAAAAAAAATTAGAGATAAAGATAACAAATTATGCTCATCAATGTCTTACCTTAGAAAATAGTACATAAACCAACAAAAAAAATTTGGGGACCAACAGAGTAAATAGAAGAACTAGATTAATAGTTATTCTAAGCTTATCTTTATATTTTGTATAATTACTTGTTTTAAGAGTAAAACACCACCACCGGTGTGAACTTTATTAATATTAAAGCCAAACGGCACTTACATACCATGGAACGGGCTTTACATTACTCAATAGCGAAACGTTCCATAAAATTAAATGCAAAATAAAATGTATGATCTGTGCTACACAGCAAAATCAGATCAAATACAAAGTAAGTAAATAATGAGCAAGCAGTGGATTTAAGCATCTACCTCATCGGGGTTTTCCTCGTCAGAACTCTTGTGGTCATGTAATCTGCAAGCTGCAAGACCCCAATCACGGTTGCATATACAAACTTCAACTGCATCTGGTGATAGCCTTGCGCGTCTCTCTGAAATGACACGCTTTCCAGCGCTGAAAGCGGACTCCGATGCAACGGTTGAGACGGGAACAGCTAGAACTTCTTTGGCAATGATGGAGAGTATTGGAAATTTGTTACTTCTTGCTTTCCACCAGTCTAGAATGTCGGTCTCACTATTCTCCCAAACAAGGTTAAGGTATGTGTCCACTTCAGTAAGACCGGATGCGGCAGCACGGGGCCGTTTGAGGAGTTGTTCAGCCGGATTGAATGACAATGAGCCCGATGAAGACCCGATGGTAGATGAAGTAGTGTTTGCAACCTTATCCTTATGCCGACTGGCATATATCTTAAATAACTCTCGCAAGTGCTCATCAATAGAGGCAGTTATAGCATGAACAAAAATATGTGTCATTTCTAAGAAACTATAATAACCCTCAAGTAGCTGTTGCGTACCTGTGATTCTTACGGTCGGGTCTAGTGTAGCTGCAAGTAAGTAGATTGGGGGTATAGTACTGAAATATAAAATCCATTTATCTTTCATGGCCTTAATTGTGTCTTTTAAGAACTCGTCATCTTTGTATTGGTTAAAAACCCATGCAATGTTGACCATATGCATTAAAACTTTGTGCGATGTGGGATAATATACACCGGAGCAAAAAACAGTGGCATCATAAAAATATCGCAGCACAGCAGCCAATTTAGACAGTTTATCCCACATCTCTTGTTTCAAAATCGTTTTCTTTTCTCTGACATTTATAAAACATGTCATGTATGCAGCAAATGGCATCGCATCAATCAACATCTCATAAGTGGAGTTCCATCGGGTAGGACAATCAAGTTTAAAACGTTTCCAACTAAAATCGAGGCCATTTTCCAGACAATATTGCTTAAACTCTTTAGAAACTTTGGTCCTTGACTTTAAATAATGGAGTGCCCACCTAATTGGAGTAATTTCATTACCCAAATCTTGAAGACCTTTTTGGACAGCTAAGTTTAAAACATGACATATACACCTAATATGAAAAAATGCGGCATCACGGACAGGTTCTAGTGATTCCTTCAATGTCTCAGCCGCGACATCGTTGTTTGATGCATTATCAAATGTTATGCTAAAAACCTTGTTATGACAAAAAAATTCTTTTAAACTTTCTGAAATTACATTAAATATATTCCAACCAGTATGATCGACCTCCATCCACTTAAATGCAATGATACGTTTTCCATCCACTTAAATGCAATGATACGTTTTTGAATGACCCAATTATCATCAATCCAATGTGCAGTTATACAATAATAATCTTGTCCTAGTGGTGAAGTCCACATATCACTAGTAAATGAGATTGAATGATCAAAAGCAGAGAAGTATGCTTGTAAGTTTGATTTCCTAGCTTCATAAATTTTAAATGTCTCCCTTCTAGCAGTAGTCCTAGATGTTCTTTTAAAAGCAGGGTTTAAGTGTGATGTAATCCATTTTTCCATGTGTCTATCTTCCGATTGTGTAAATGGTTTTTCAGTTAACATCATCCATTCTATCATGCCTTCTCTACAATCTTTTTGATTAAATTTAAAAATACCTGATCCGCCGGCACTGCTTGCAAGCTGTGTCTGACCACCGGTACTCGCAGCTGCATCTGGACATAAAGGCGGATGCTTTGATTCCATGTGACGTCTCAGTGTTCCTATGCCAGCGTTCTTCTTGTGCGAGAGCTTTTGCTTGCAATGTTTGCACTGTGCGAACCTCGCATCGTTTCCATGACTATCTTTCTCAAAAATTTGGTCAAAATGCTCCCAAACCCATGCGGTGCTCCTCGACGTCGTACCTTCTGGCGGAAGTTCGGCTTGATGGCTTGTCGGGGTTTGTTCAGAACCATCTCCTCCACCAACATTCCCTGCTACCGTGGGCTCCACCTCCTCAACGTCGTCATTAGAAAGTTGATCGTCGAGGCCCAAGTCGTATTGACTCATATCGAATTGCTCGTCATCGTCAGTTTGTTGGATATGAGTCCCACGGGTCGCCGGTCGGGAAAGGCCACGGAAAAATGACCTCAAACCGGTGCGGGATGAAGAGCTTGAGGCATTTCCCTTCCCTCTTGATGCCATTTGTGTGATGAGAAATTGAGTAGATCACGAGGCTTAAAAGTAATTGAGAATTGATTGAGAATGAAAAAAATAATATTGACTGCTTCAAAGAAATGAGAGAATATAGTAGTAGAGAATGAGAGATTGCTAAGATTGGTGTGAAGAAATGGTGAAAATGGCCTCCCTATTTATAGGGGAAGGCCTTATTTTTTTTTGCCTAAAAAACCCTTACAAAATAGTTGTTGGAGGGGGCAAAAATAGAATTTTGAGGGTCAAAAAAGGGCTTGAGGCATTTCCCTTCCCTCTTGATGCCATTTGTGTGATGAGAAATTGAGTAGATCACGAGGCTTAAAAGTAATTGAGAATTGATTGAGAATGAAAAAAATAATATTGACTGCTTCAAAGAAATGAGAGAATATAGTAGTAGAGAATGAGAGATTGCTAAGATTGGTGTGAAGAAATGGTGAAAATGGCCTCCCTATTTATAGGGGAAGGCCTTATTTTTTTTTGCCTAAAAAACCCTTACAAAATAGTTGTTGGAGGGGGCAAAAATAGGGGAGCCGTTACAGGGACTGAAGTTGTAATTTTACCTTTTTTTAAATTTTTTTCGGACCGTTCAAATCTGACCGTTGCACCGCCGCCGCCGTGCCGGGCAGGTCCCGTGCCGTGCTGGGCCCAGGCGGCTCCTGGGCCGTGCGGTGTCGTGCCGGTCTTCGCCGTTCCTGGGCCGTCCTCCAAGCGGGCCGGTCCCGAGCTGGGCCGTGCCAGGACCGGCCCAATGAACCTCTCTACCTCTCGCAGTGAGCAACAACGATAGGGAAAAGTCATATGATAGGGCTGGTCAACTTCTAGGGACGACCACTGGGTACCTGCGAAGGAAAGTGGTAGCTGAATAGCGGCGAAGAGAGATTGAGCAGCGAAGGCCGTGGGAAGGACAAATTTGGGGGTTGAAGGAAAGAGTAGCCTAATTCCAGGGACTTGCTTTGTAATTTTTTAGGGTTTGAATGTGAACGAGTGACCCCTGACAATTGAACAAGTGAGAATAGGTTCATATTCAGAAATCAGAAGGTCCATTGTTCACTATGAGAGGTCTGAATGTGAAGCAGTGACCAACTGAAAAATGAAATAGTGAGGACTGATTCACATTTAGAGTATTGTAGTACTTAAATAAGATTATTTTTCAATGGCCATTATCAATATGAGACCACTTGTAATTAATGCGTGGGAAATTTTTTAGCCAATGACTAAATGTTCAACCATTGATAATTTTCAGTGTTTGCACATTAGCTATTGGTAATTATTAACGGTCTAAAATCGGTCACTTGTAACAATTGTAGAGTTTTTTATCATCAGTTTAAACTATTGATAGCTACAAACACATTTAACCGTTGGTAAATTACCAACAGTCAAAGTCATTGGTAAATTACTAACGCATTCAACTGTTGGTAAATTTGATAGTATTAAAAAAATTAAAGCAATTTCCAACATATTGCCGTTAGAAACTGTTTTTTAATTTTTTAAAAGAAATTACTTTCATTTGTGCAAAAAAAAACTGTTATTTTGAAAAAAAAAATAGAAAAGTTTCAGAGCAAATATTAGAAGAATTCCTAGCAAATTTGAAATAACTTAAAATTACACGAAAATTACACGAAGTTAAAAGAAAGTACATAAATATTACAATAAAAATAAAATATAATAAAAACATAAATATTACAATAAAAATAAAATATAATAAAAAATTAAATTACAGATAAATTGAAATAACCTAAAATAATGAAGAACATAAGGACCACAGCTCTTTTTTTTTTCATTAAAAATTTACTAATATAGCCGGCCAAAAAACGAAGAAAGACTACAAATTTTCCATGTTGACCTTAACCGCTACATACGCAAAATCTTTCTCCACTACATACATCATCAACGAACAAGCAAATGACAGATAGCGCAAAAGTAGAAATGAAACAGCAAAAGACAGAGAGCAAAATCTGGTAGCATTATTTTGGACACCACAATTCAGTAGCTCCCACGCTCCTACAAAAATAGGGAAAATAAGCACAGTAAAAAAAAAAAAGAAAAACTAAAAAAATAAATTAAGAAATGAACAATCCCAGACACAAATCCAGAGACATGCATTATTTTGGACACCACAATCCAAAGCAACCAGTAGTCGCCGACGCCACCATCGCCATTGTAGCTGCGGCCACCACCGCCGCCATCACCAGATTCGACCAGCTAGTCTTCACCCCACCAACAGTACCTCCAATGGAAAAGTACAAAAAATGCAGCCGAAAACCAAGAAATTAAAAAAAAAATTGGGCTTCAAAACTTTCAAACTTGATATATGAAAATCGGTTATGTTTTTTAAGAAATGTCTTTAGAAGAAGTTAAATAGAAGTACAAAAGGAGCAAAACCATGTAATTAAAAAAAATTTTGAAAAAAAAAATTGATCCGAAACTTTGAAGCCACATATACAGAAAATAGTTGATTTTGTTTTTGAAGAAGTGGCTTTAGAAGAAAACTAAAGAGAAGGAAACAAGGAATCTAAACATGTAAACGGAAAAAGATCTGGTAAAAAAAAATTCCTGCTGCCGCTCCAACCCAGAATCCGTTGTCTATGTGTGGGAGAGAGAGAGGAAGAGAGGGAGAGGAGAAGAGGAATGAGAAGAAAGATGGACGAGATATGGGAGAAGGAGAGAAGAATAGATGAAGAAAAGAACATGATGCGTCTGGAGAAGGAGAGGGAGAGAGAGAGAGACAGAGAAGCAGAAGAAGAGGAAGAGAGGAGATGCTAGCGTGTGAGCGGGATTTTTTAATTGAAAAAGAGGAAAAAATCCTACTTCAGTCCCACAATTTACATGTTGTTTCAAAATGGCCTTTTTCTTTTTTCTCACTTTCTAACAATTTATGTCATACCAACTGTTATTCGTGTTGGTAAGTACTAATGGTGTGGCAACGTCGGGTTTTCTGGAGTCGCCACCAATCCGTTTACCTAGGTCGATTGGTCACCTTAAAATATGGTCTGCGAGAGTTCGGGGATCGGGAGTACGGTTACGCTAAAACAACTTTGTTAAAACGCCCAAAAATTGGCACCTTAGTTGATTTTAATTTTGTTTTGCTTTGCTTTTAAAAAATTTTCAGTTAATTTTCAAAATTAGAAATTTTAACTGGATTAGTCGAAATGTGGATTTTTTTTTAATTAATTAATTTGTATGAAATTTTATACTTCCGAACCATGGACTCTGCCGAGTCATTTGGACACGGAAGATTTTGATTCCGAACCATGGACTCTGCCGAGTCATTTGGACACGGAATTTGGTGAACTTTTAAATAATTTAATCCATATTGTAAATATGGATTTTTTATCTTTGTATTTATTTAATTTATTTAGTAAAAAAAAATTTTCCAAACCGTAGATCCTGCCGGATCATCCGGATATGGAAATTAATTTTTTATAATTAATTATTACATTCTTACTTATTATAGAATTAATTGTTAGTTTAATTACTAATTCGTAATTCTTTTTGTTTATGAAATTTTTAGATTTATTAATAATCTAAAAATTTTATTTATTTATTTTTTTTTTCTTTTCTATTTTTTCTTTTGATTTTATCTTTCCTTTCTTTCTTTTCTTTTCTTTTTCTTATCTTTCTTTTCTTTTTTTTTCTTTTCTTTTTCTTATCTTTCTTTTCTTTTTCTTTTTTATTAATTTTTCTTGTTTAATGAAGGATATTTATTATTTAAAGAATTACTTAAATAAAGTAATTAATTTTTTTTAATAAGAAGTTAATTCAAAAAAAAAAAATTTGATCATGGTACGGGGCGTTGTTACTCAGCCAGACCCTCTTCACCAGGTGAAGCAGCTCAAAAGCGGGCACGAGACAGTTTCCAGCCAATATACCATGAACTAAAATTTTTTTGACTTAACAGCATGACTTAGATTTATTTTATGTTTTTTTTTATTTAATTAAAATTTTATTTATTCAATGATGAAGGCAAAATTCATATGTATTTTTCAAAAATAGAACAAAAGTCTTAATTTTGTTTTGAATGAATTAAGCAAAAATGATTATTCAAGAAAAGAAAGTAAAAAAAAATTTATGTATATTTTAAACATAAGGGAAAATTTTTGATATTTATATGTTTTGTTTTTGATAAAAAAAAATTAACTAATAAGAAGTGATTATTTAACAAGGATCTTAAAAAAAATAAAATTTATATGTATATTTTAAAAAATAAAGGAAAGTTTTGATATTTATATTTCATTTTTTTATGTTTTTTTTTTCTTTGATAAATAATTTTATTTAATAAGTCTAAGATATTTAAGAGATAATTTAATCCTTTTGAATTTATTCTATTTTTGAAATCATTTGCTAAGACTTTTATAAAGGAAACAAAAAGTTATATCTTTTCATTATTTTAAAAGAAATAAGCAAAATATTACTGAATAAAATATTAGCCCAAAAATTTTACTTTTATCATTATTTTTATTACTAAAAAAAGTCATATTTTATTATTTTAAAAGAAATAAGTAAAATGTTACTGAATAAAATATTAACCCAAAAATTTTACCCTTTTTTTTTTGTTTTTTTTTATTAATAAAGAAAACTAAAAAGTTATATTATAAAAAAATAAGTAAAATATTACTGAAAAAAATATTAACCCAAAAATTTTACTCTTTTTATTCTTTTTTTATTAAGAAAACTAAAAATTTATATTTTATTATTTTAATAAATAATTAATATATTAGCCCCAAAATTTTTATTTTTAATAAAGAAAATTTTGTTTATATACTTTATTTAAAAATATTTCCAAGCCATAGATCCTGGCGGATCATTTGATCATGGATTTTTAATTTTTGTTAAATTTTAATTATTTAATTAATTACTAATTTTAATTATAATTTTTATTGGATTTTTCTTGAATTTTTAAATTTTAAAGATATGTTTAAAAAGAATTGATTTGTATATTTTTTTTAGAATTATTTAATTATTTCTATTTATTAATTTTAAAAAAAAGGAATAAAAAGTCAACTTTGTTATTTTTAAAGAAATAATAAAATAAAAAAAAATAAAAATAATTGGCTTTTAAAAATGATTTTTTTATTAGCCTTAATAATTAATTACAAAATAACCTTCTTTTAATTTTCATTTATTTATTTATTAGTAAAGGGTAAAGGTGAATTAAATAAAATAAAGTGGGGCTTTTTGGCCATCCATTTTAAAAATAAATAATAATAAAGGTTAGCAAAGTTGATTAAAGTAATTAACAACAATAATAGAAATTAGCCAAGTTTAATTAATTGTTAACAACAATAATAAAAAGTTAGTCAAGTTAATTAATTAACAACAATAATAAAAAGTTAGCCAAGTTAATTAATTAATAACAATAATAATAAAGTTAGCCAAGTTAATTAAATTAATTAATTAACAACAATAATAAAAAGTTAGCCAAAATAATTAAATTAATTAATTAATTAACAATAATAAAAAGTTAGCCAAGTTAATTAAATTAATTAACAAAAATAATAAAAAATTAGCCAAGTTAATAAAAAAAATTAGCAAAGTTAATTAAAAATTAATTAATTAAATTAACAATTAAATAAATAAAAAGTTAGTCAAGTTAATTAAATTAATTAACAACAATAATAAAAAGTTAGTCA
This sequence comes from Aquilaria sinensis, assembly GCA_005392925.1. Taxonomy (NCBI): domain Eukaryota; kingdom Viridiplantae; phylum Streptophyta; class Magnoliopsida; order Malvales; family Thymelaeaceae; genus Aquilaria; species Aquilaria sinensis. The sequence goes on along the minus strand of SMDT01003116.1, from coordinate 178,819 downwards.
AGTTAATTAAATTAATTAATTAACAACAATAATAAAAAGTTAGTCAAGTTAATTAAATTAATTAATTAACAACAATAATAAAAAGTTAGCCAAGTTAATTAAATTAATTAATTAACAACAATAATAAAAAGTTAGCCAAGTTAATTAAATTAATTAATTAACAACAATAATAAAAAGTTAGCCAAGTTAATTAAATTAATTAATTAACAACAATAATAAAAAGTTAGCCAAGTTAATTAAATTAATTAATTAACAACAATAATAAAAGTTAATTAATTGTTAACAACAATTATAAAAGTTAGTAATAATGCAAAAATTAAAAGGTTAGTAACAATAATAATATTAAAAGTTAGTTGTTAGTAAGTCAATAACAACAATAAAAAGAAGATTAGTAATAATAACAATAATTAACAAATAAATAAACAAGTAAAAATTAAAAAGGTTAGTAATTTATTCTGCAGGAACAAAAATAAAAGGTTAGTGACCAAATTGAAAGAAATGGAAAAGATGAAGTATGGAATCAAGGTTTCACCTTTCAAAACAAGTTTTTGAATCTGAAGAACAGAGACGCGAAGGCGCGCGCGAAGGGGGGGAAGGCAGGCGCGCGCGAGGCGGCGAGGCGGCGCGGCGGCGAGGGCGGCGAGGCGGAGGGACGGCGGCGGCGGCCGGCGAGGGGCTGCAACGGCGGTGAACAGCCGGGAAAACGTGACGGGAAAAGGGAAAGAGCGAGGCTAGGTGCGACGGCGGACAGCACGACGGCGTGTGACGGCGGCGGAGGAGGCTGGAAACGGCGACGAAGGCGCAGGGCGGCGAAGGAGAGAGACGGAGCACGAAAGAGGAGGAGAAAGACGACTGTCGGAAAACGGAAGGAATAAGGAAGATGGTGAATTTGGACGAAAAACAAATTTGGTTTTATGAAGGAAGAAGGAGAGGCTAAGGGGCTAAGGCTGTAATTTTTCTTTTTCTAAAAAAGAGCTCTAAAATTTTTTATCTATTTTTTTATGTGTTCAGTACAAAATTTGGGGGGCTATTTATACAGGAAGTTTAGCTGAACTGTTGATGGATAAATTAATAAACAATTTCAAACTTATCTCTTTAATTGGTAAAATGACAATTTTAGTCCTTTACGTCTCTCAGCCTCTGGATAAGTTCCTGAAGCTTCTGATTTTGACAATTTTGTCGTTTTCTGTCAATTTGAGCCAAAAACGTCGGCAGGCTCAAAATTTTATGTGAAAAACTACCAAATGCTCCTGGAACTTTCAGAATTTGTCAATTTTACCTGAAACGTCTCAATTTTGTTATTTTTATCTCAAACTTTTTAATTTTGTCATTTTTATGGAGTTTTCTTTTTTTCTTTCAAACATACACATATACACACATATATCAAATCTTCACAAAACAAAACAAAAAAAATATATATTTTAAACTAATTAAAAAAAAAATTTAGTAATAATAATAACAATAATAATAATAATACATTTTTTTATTTAATTTTTTTTATTTATTTTTTTTTAAAATTATTTTAATGGCCGGACGAAATTGGGTGTCAACAAATGGTCTAAATCATTAGTAATTACTAACAATTAGATCGTTAGTAAATTGCCCGTTGAAAAATCACCAAAATTTAATAGTATTGCTAGTTCACCATCAAAGCGCCTAAATATGAACCAATGACCCCTTAGGCATAAAACCAGTGAGGATTAATTCACTTTTAGGAGCCTTAATATGAACCAGTGATACCCTGAAAAATAGTGAACCAGTGAGGACCGGCTCAAATTTAGTTGGTCAACGGTTTACTTTCAAGGTCTAAATATGAACCAATGACCTCCTGGATGTGAACCGATCTCGAAGGTTCCATATTTGTTCACATTCGGGAAGGGGGGTTACTGGTTCATCATCAGAGGCCTGCATGTGAGCTAGTGACATCCCAAATATGAACTAATCTGGGTAGTTCCACACTGGCTCACATTCAAGGGTTATTAGTTCACAATCAGGGGGTTAATGATTCGCTACAAGGAGGTTGAATGTGAACCAATGGCCTTTGAAATGTGAACCAATCTGGAGGGTTTAAGACTAATTCACATTCAGGAGTCACTGGTTCACAATTAGGGGGTTACCGATTCACCATTAGCGGGCTCCATTTGAAATAGTGAACCCTGTGAATGTGAATTGGTCTCGAAAGTTACCGATTGATTCACATTCAAAGGGGTCACTGGTTTGCTATGAAGGGCCTGAATGTCAGCCAGTGACTCATAGAATGTTAACCAATATGGAAGGTTTCAAACTGGTTCACATTTAAGAATCACTAGTTCACAATTAAGGGATCATTTGTTCACCATCAAGGACCTAAATGTGGACTAATGACCTGCGCTAAATGTGAACCAGTCTCAAAGGTTTTACATTGGTTCACATCTAGGGGGTCGTCCCTTGAAAAGTGAACTAGTGACCCCCTAAATATGAATCAGTCAGATGCGATTTATATTCAAGGGGTCACTGATTTATTGTAAAGGGTTAGAATGTAAACCAATCACTCATCAAATGTGAACAAATCTGAAACCTTCCAAAATAGTTTATATTCAGAGATCACTGATTCATAGTTGGACCTCTAAGAACCGGTTCACATTTAGGAGTCATTAGTTCTAAATCAGGCCTAGATGTGAATGTTTTTCTTAACGATCGGAACACTTTTGTTGTCGGCTTAACGCAATCAGTACTACTAGAATCGCTTTTATTCTCTTGTCGTACGTCTTTTCTTTTACCAGTAGCAAAAAACGATCGTGTTTTTGTAAATTGCCTCACCTTCACTCATTTTCCCCTTCATAGCTATATCGCTTTTATACAAGCGTTAGACGCATTTTGTGATACTTTACTTTGCATTCTGCTCTTCTCGTGGCAATTTTCAAGTGCCAAGGCTTGTCTTCCTGGAAAGGGTTAAGAAAACAGCTCTGGGAAGAGATAACCTGATAATACGCATGATACAATTATTGGAACTCAATAATTCGCTTCATGCTATGATATAATGCTGTAGTTCTAAAGCTGCGGCAAACTAGAAAGGGCCTAGCCTACTGGGATACGTTTTTTGATCTCGTTTATAACTCTGCCATCAAATTTTGGACAAAGGAACAGATTTAACCAAAGAAACCCTACAAACCTGAGATAATGGTTACTGATTTATGCAGCAGGAAGTTGGGGCACTCTAACCAGCAGTTTGGCCTGATGGAGCACTGGCTTATAAGTTTGAAACTGGCATCCTTCTGATTGATGCTTTTAGCTTGATGGAATGGCTCAGGTAGCAGCAGTAGTATGTAACAATTCCTGCCTGCAGGATATTCTGCAGTAATTTTATTGTGGACAGGGTGACCTAAACTTTGACATTTTGAACCAATATGTTAAATTGGTTACTTGGTTTTGAGTAAGAGAACAGCTAATGTTCCTCTCAACATTTCCAGTGCTTGTCTACCAAGGAATAAAGGGGTAAAACTGCTGCATCGGGAACTATATAGGAGCTCGGTAGCACCATTGACCAACCCTCTGATTTACAGAATTTAAAGGTATGGGCATTTTCTGTGTTTTCCTTTCTGTGTTAGTTAATAGTCAGAGTCATGTGCAATTTATTGCCTCCAGCCAGTTCTTATTAGCGCTTAATCAAGCTAAGGAAATCTGAACGGTTAAGGTTAATTAAGTGCGTAAAGCACATGAGATAGATTTCAATTGTACCTCGATTGCTGCTGCAATTTTACAAGCAAGCATCATTTCTTCAATAGCAAGGAATCACATTATAGTTGGGCAGAAGAGCTACTCTGGTGGCCTTAAGGGGTTGTTCAACTCTCAGTCCGACTTGAAGCAAATGTAAGGAGCAAGCTAGCCTCTCTTGATTGAGCCAAGTTGATGAATTTGAGTCCTGGATAAGAGTTTCTTAACTCTATAACTCATGTGTTCTGTAAAGTCTGTAATTTTCAAACTATGAATCAGTGTCTGTTTTATTTTACCATATACAGACGAGTTCTTATTCTATACTATATTGGATCCTGAAAATTCTGGTTTTTGACCTGATTTTCTGTAGGAGCTTCAATTACTGGTTTAATTACTTCTGAAGCTTGCACAACACTAATTTGCTTGCATCAGTTCTATTTCATTCGGGCAAACAGGAATTCAGCGGCTTATGAACTTCTGGTACAGTAGAAGAATAACGAATCTGGCAATCTTTTATTCTTGGCCAAATATATTACATAACACCAATATTACAACATTTTTTGGTAGCACTCTCTCACACACTCGAGCATCACCCGAGCACACATACTTCTCTCTTTCTTCTTCTGCACTCTTCTATTTTATCTCTTCACATAGACACCTCTTCTTCTCTACAAGCACTAATCCTTAGTTGCACTTATCTCCTACATATATACCAACCTATGTCAGTGACTTAGTAATAAACAAATATATACCTACTTCTAGTATGTCGATTGCTCAAACTTTCTCCATGATTCTTGACTCGTCTTTGTTAAGTCGGTGTTGACTGACTTTCAACGGGAACTATGGGCTGTTTGTGAATTTATTCAACTGAAATGCTCAGTTTTCTGGTTTTGCATGCAAATATCTAATTGTGATGGTTTCATTAGTGCCATTTCCTGCATAAAGGAAATTCAGATGGTTAGAAACTAATTTTGGTTTTCTTAGAAGTGATTTTATTAGAATTACTTCAGAATTTGGCTTGTTGGTAGCAAAGTTTGACAGAGGTCTGGCTTTTTATTAGAAACCTTGTTTCGATCTTAAACTTGGGGTGCAAGTCTAAAATCACATTAGAAATGTGTCTGAACCTTTATGACAGCTGGTTCTAGAGTGACTTCTTTATAATTCGAAGTTTTGAATGGAAACACACTAACTAAAAGGAGTAGTTCTGGACAGCATTGTGGTTGGTCGTTGAAAGTTGAAATCACAAAAAATAATTCTGGTATCACTAATAACTCAGAATAAATAAATTTATAGTATAGCAGTGAAAACCAGATCGAATCCCAAGAGAAATTTTTTTAACCGAAAGCTTCATGTTAGAAAATTGAAATAAAAGAATAAGGGTGTTAATTGTTTGCAATCAATAATAAAATTAAAAATAACTAAAGAACAAAAATTAAGAAACCTATCAAGTAAGAAATCAATGAAACAATCAAGAATGCAAACATTGGAATCAGTCAACATCCACCACCAAATTCCTACAACTGATCATCGATGCATAGATGGATCAATCAAGCTTTTGAATATTCATCATTGGAGCTATCTTTCTACCTCTTATTGGCCGTAGTTAATTAAAAAACAAGCGATTTAATTGACCCTAACTGCTAAACAACCTAAGACAAGTACTTCTATTCAATTTAACAATTACATTAAAAATTAGAGAGATTGATGAAATTAAATAACACAAGCGCAAGGGGTTGCAATTAATTTAGTTGAATGTTCTTCCTAAGACCTAATGATTTCTGACGCGACAAATCAATAAAGCTTAGTTGTTTCATAGATTAGAGAAACCAAACAATCATAGATTTGATTTCTACCTAGCAGTAAATTAAATTCAAATAACAACTAACAGACCTTATAGCATATAAATGAAACAATCATCAAATTAGTAATAAAAGAACGTCCAATACTCAAAGTATTAATTAAATGAATAAAACAATTTTGATCTCACAGTACTGAAGAATCCAAGGTTTCAGTCTCCTTCAACTAAGAATAAAAGGAATCGGCTAGACATGACTATTAAGAATTCCTAAAAAGAAAAGAAAAGAAACAAGAAAAAAAAGAGAGAGTTGCGGAACCACCAACACCCCCCCCCTCCAGCCTGTGGCAGCTGCTGCCTCTCAAAAAAACTTTAACAAATTAATTTATTGTGGTCAAATTTATAAAATCTCCCTAAACTTTCTATATTATTACAAAATTATTCCACATAAATAAAAAAGATTCAAAATAACTAGAATGCACTAATATGACTAGAATAATGGTGTCTTTCAGCTGAAATTTTTACTCATGTTGTTTAGAGGCCTTTAGAATTAATTCACATCAAAACTGGTTTCAAAGCTGTGAGCCAATAAACACTCCAGAACATCAGCAATAACTTTAAGCTGAAATTCGACCTTGATTCAGCCATTATTTCTCAAAACTCAAAGTATGAGAATTGTAAAACTCTTTCTTAGTTTCAAAACGATACCTAAATCATATAAAATGGACATCTACAACAAAAATATGCTCAAAATACCACAACAACTTTTAAACCAACAATGATGCACAAATTGCGACTTTGAAACTAAGTTTGACCCTATTAACGTGCAAGGTCTGCATATGATTTATAGCTCTAGATGTTAGGTTTCTAACGAATCAAGAATCACTTCATTTCAATCTTCGTAGCTCAAGATATAATTTTTCTACTAGAACATCGTCAATTTGTCAAAATCCTGAAAGAACATAACCAAATTAAAATTTGTAAAATTGTAAATTAAATATATTTTTAATCAATTGAGTCCAAATATGCTCTAAGCTATAAAACATACTCAAAAGAGATCTTTGAGATTCAAAATACATTAAAACATACTAAATATGAGATAAATAAATATAACAAATGTAAGTTTATCACATTGTTTGTCTTAAAGGACTTGTATGCACAATTCTTATGAGTTTACTGGATAATTTAGAAACCTCGGCTACACTAGTTTCTGCTCTGGTTGGAAATTTATTTAGAGCTTTGAAATGATTAAATATTTAGTAAGCATACGTACACTTCTGACTTGTGGCTTGGGTTTTGATTTTTGTTGGAGCTACTTAATGCGTAAATCTGTGACTTAAGGATAAAGTTACGCTGATCCTATATTAATCGAGGATTGTTTTGGTAATCAGAACCCAAGACCATAACACTATGGCCCTTAACTAGCTGAGGAAATATCACAGTTAAATCAACAAATGCCATGCAACAAACTAGGTTCAGCAAACTAACGGAGCTTTTTCTTTTCTCATACTGGATCCTAGCCTGTGGAAGGTATTATGGAAATTGAAATGTGCCCCCAGAAGTTTTGAATTTCCTGTGGAAAGTATGCTAGAAGGGCCTAGCAATCAAATCACATATTTATATGCATAAGTGCGAGGAAGACCATAATGCCCTTTTTTGTGGTCTGATTGAAATAGATAAGTATATCATTGAAGTGACAGATACAAAAATTTTATGAAAGGGTCCACAAGTAGCTGTTATTATATGTAGTATCTGAAGTAACGTTTTTTCTAACTGTGACCATATGCTTTACTTACAACGATTCAAAATGTTGAAATATTGAGCAGAACATTATGGTATTGCACAATATTTCATGATAAATTGTAAAATGTGTGCTTCTCGATATGTTTTCTCAATTTCTCATAATATATGGCAGTTAAAGTGCAATAATAGTATGACAATAAATTTATCATGATACCACAAACAAATTAACTAATTTTAGGAATACAGATTGAAAATCACGAACTATTCCAATAGATTAAATAATGTTTATTTGTCTAGTTTGTAGAATGACTTTCAAGGCAAATTATGCAATTACGAATTATTGAGATAGACAATAAGAGATATGCATATTTTTTATATAAAGATGACAAAATTTGACCTGACCCAATGATCTGACCCTACACACATATACTCAAAAGCCCAATCTAATATAATTTGATCAGTAAAGTCAACAACCTGAACCCAATTATACCAATCCAACAGAAACCCAAACTTGATTGAAGTGAAATAAAAAAAAACCTGAATTCAAATAATCCAAACTCGACGCTGATCTTATCTGAATCCGGAATATCCCAATGACTAGATCCGGCATAACTCGATTTCAACCTAAATCAACTTAAATGTATGGTCTACAGAGATTTAAAAAATTATTATTTTTTATATATTGATTTTTTTTAATCTAAATTGCACATCAATTGTCACCATACAATTTAAGAAACTTTATAATACTACAAAAAATATTTTTTATTTAGGGGTCTTTGAAGAATAAATTAATAAAATAATTTGCTTTATATAAGGATTTTTTGGAATTTAATAATTTAGGGATTTACTTATATATTCTTTTGAAGCATGTAACCGACACACAGAGTCTCATCTGACAATTAAATTGGATGTTGACTAATCCAAATCAAGTAACAATGGATCCATTTAGGAAAAACTTTATTTGCCGCACAAAATTTTTCTTTTTCCTTTTTTATTTTTAATCCCCATACAATTTTGTTGAATTGTTGGGTATTTAGATTGGTTATTTGGGCTTTAAATTTCAAGTTTGCACCACAAACTTCAATTGGTAAATATAATATTAATTTAATATGGTTAATTTTTTTAAATTGAGGTATTTGAAATTTAATTTAATTAATATGATTCTTTTCTTTGTTTGAAATTTAATTCAATTAATTTCAAATGTGTCGAATTATAGTATTTTATGTCTAGTCAAATTAATTTTTTTAGTAGTTTTTTTATTTACTAGTATTACCATTTCTGCCTTGTCCTGTATTATTAATATTCCTATCATGTATTAGTAAGAATGGTAAATACAGGATTAGTCTTTAATTATTTATCTTTGAATTTGAATTTAATTTACCATAAACCCTAAACCTAAATCCAACACCTTAAAACCCTAAACACTTACCCTAACTTAAACCTTAATTAAGCTATCAATCCTAATTGTAAATGTTATACCTAAGCCTAAACCGTAATTCCTAAATCCTAAATCTTAAACTCTAACCCTAATTAAAATATTAACCTTTACCATAAACCTTAACCTTAACCTTAACCGTAAGCCCTTAATCCTGACCCTAAACCCTAAACCTTAACACTTAATCTTATTCCTAACTCTTATCTAAAACCCTAACAATTAATTCTAACATTTCCCTAAATTTTAACTTTCCTCTTTTATTACATTCTATATTTAATAAGTCTAATATTTGAGGGCTTCTACATTTAACAACTTCTTTTTTTTATGGACATTCATATTTAGTAAGTCTCATATTTAAATATATTCATATTTAATAAGTTTCATATTTAGGTTTTTCTAAGATAAGTAACTTTCATATAGTAAGTTTGGATGATCTTGATAGGCAATAGCCAAATTACAAATTGGTCTCTAAATTTTGAAAATTTTTATTTTAGTCACCATAATAATTACAACATGGGTCCCTAAACTTTTCAAGTTTTTGCATTTTCACCTAGAGTTTTTGATATTTTGCATTTTAGTCACAAATAAAGTAATAGTGAACTAGAGTTATATTTCACAGTAAGTTTACAGAAAAAGTTGGATACCACAATAATTTTTTTTAATAAAATAAAGAAAATTTTTATCAATTTTTTAGTTTAACAAAAGAAAAGTTAACTAAATTAATTGCATTAAAAATTGAATTATTTACCTTAAATTGTAAAAAAAAAATTGAAAAAAAAAATTAAATTTATTAAGTGATTTTAGCATAGACACCAGTAACATAAACAAACCTGTTTGATTAACCCGAGTTTGGCAAAAAACCCAACTTGAAATTACCCTGAGACTGAAATCGATTTGACCTGTATTGAACCTAAACCCAAATAAACTTGACCTAAACCCAAATCCGAAATTTACTCAACCTGAAATCAATCCAAACCCAAATGATCCAACCTAAATCCAAATTCGTGCTAACCAGATTAAATCTGAATCTAAATAATATGACACAAGCCTGACTCAACCTACCTAATTGTCATCTTTATGTTTATATAGAATACATATAAAAAGGAAAAAGTCTTGTTTTAATCCTTTAACTTGTGTTAGTTTTGGTCACTTGCCCTGTTAAGTTTTTCTTGTGACCAACTCACCCTTAAACTTTTCCACATGTTTGAAGGGAAATAAGAGTGCCAAAAAAAAAAAGGGAAATTCAAGGTCTAGTTGGGAATAAAAACATGAAAGTTTAGGGACTAGAAAAAGACATTCGCCGATAAAAAGTTATTTGAAGAGAGAAAAATGTTATCCACTTTTTGTCTTTTTTTGAGGTAGGAAGAACTCACTTTTTTGCTCCAATGTTTGTTATGACGAATAGAGGGTCCAACAAAATTAAAAGTGCTCCAACTAATAAATTATGCATTCATTATTAGCTTTTTTATTTTCTAAAAAATGGTGAATAGACCTACATATTTTATAACTAAATTTTACATTGCCATTTTCCATTGATACTAGAAATTGCCTGTATGATTTAGAGCTCTTGACATCAAGAATAGTCTCCATATTTGCTGTTTGCCTTTTTGCTATCAGCTCTAGTGTTAAAATGGGAGAAACTAAGGTGTTTCACTTGTGAGTTGGTTATACCTATTGGTCTATTTAGAAAGAAGGAAATGAAGTATTATTCCAACACAAACCATTGGGTGCTAAGGGTGTTCCATTAGGATTTTAGGAAGATAATGAATGAAACAAATTGCAAGTTGGTATTTGGTACAATTGAAAAAAGAAGACTTGACTAGATAATTCAGCCTATTGTTGATGATATCTAGAGAGGTTGAGAATGCTTTTTCTTTTGTAGATTCAATATCATTGCTAGAAATGCTAGCGCTTGTGTTGATTTTGTGGCCGAGTTTTTTAGATGGGATGGGAGATCACCAGAAAGGCTAGGTGTCTCTCATCTTCCATTTTAACTATTATTTACTAAGATGCCTTAAACAAGCACCTTGAGGGCTTCTTATGAATAAAGTTCTCTTGTTATTGGAAAAAAACTGACAAGAGATCAGTATTGCATCTAAACACAAAAATAAACAATAAATTGAATTATTCATTATCATTACTTAATAGTTTAAAATATAATTTTAAAATTGATACGATTAATAAAAAACAATTATGAGAAAACCATGTGAAAGTCATAGGATTCAAGAACTAGAGGTAAAATTCTAAATTTCCAGATGGAACTATAGAAGAGGGAACAAGCATGTGAATAAAGAAAAATTCTTATTTATTATTGTCATTTACATCAAGCTAGCTTAATCACTTATCTTGATTCGGGGAAGCAATAACTAAACAAACTCATCCTCTTTTTGATGAGTACAAGATAAACTAACTTTAAACAAAACCTCCATGATCAACCTTGAAGCACAATTAGAAAAGAAAATTAAGGAAATCCTAATTTAGCAAATTGCTTCAATTGCGAGCCTTTTAATGATATTCCCACAGTTGGTGGTGCCAAATGTGTGCTCAGAAACATCAATCATGCATGTCTGTTTTCCAACACAAGCCTACAAAATGAAAAATTAGGACACAATAAGCATTTTCCTTTTGAAATGCCCATGATCTTGGTAAAACTTTGAGAAAAAATTTCAATTCGTGGTTGAGGTATTACCTTAACGAGTATGGACAATGCATCATTCTCTGATTGACAGGTGCCTTTTGCAAATGATCCACAAACACCTGTTGGATCTCCAAAGCTTACAAACTTGATCTCTGAAATAGCTTGACCAGGGCAAGACAGTTCTAATGTGCTTCCTTCCTGAACATTGGCACACACTGACCCGACTGAAATGGTTTGGAATTTCACCTTTGCAGGGTTCCCTCCAAGCTCCTCAAATAAGACCAATGTGTTGTTTCCTACTTCATTAAGCACAGAGCGAGGCACATGATACCTGAAAAATGTTGTATACTACAAATTATCAGATACAACATACATCAACATGTTTTCACCTACCCTTAGAACCTTGTGATCACAATGCAAATGAAGATAGGATCTTTAGTTTTAATCAAATTGTAACAATTCTTATGAATTAGTTTAAATTGTTAGGATTTATTACCATCTTTGTGTAGGTTCACCGCACTTGGAGATACATTTGGTGTCGTCATAAGGACCACGATAATCACAGGGCGTGCCATCACAACCATCATCTTGGGCCATGTAGCTTGGCCAATATCGACCAATATTAAAGCCATTAACCCAAGCAATACCTTTTCCCATGCCTTTCAAGTCCACAACAACAGGGTCCATCCCTATTGGAGTTTTGAATGTGGTCTAAATACAACAATAAAAAATTAGTGGGGCATATTTAGACATAATGTTGAAGTACATGAGGCACTATTTGTTTTTTGGAACTCACCTTGTACCAAGTCATCATCTTATTGGTTGGGAAAGCTTCTGTTGCCCACTTGGAAGTAGAAGGAGAATTCAAGTCATAGAGCTTGTTATTTAAACCATGTAACCCAACCCTATAGCTCCATTTATTACTAGACAAGTCCTTGATAACTCTCTCATCTTCATCTTTGTATCCAATCAATTCAATTGGACCTGGATTAATTCCAGCATTTATTGTATCATATCGGGGGCCATAATTCTGCTCAATATCGACAAACATTAGTAAAAATCTAAAATTTTTAATTTCCTCTATTTAAATTCAAAACAATAATGACTTCACTTGTGTGTATCTAGCTACCTTAAGACCAACAGTTGCACTTAACAAAGAAATCAAATTCCGCCCATGGTTGAGCTTCACATTTTGGATGAATTTGGCCTTCAAAACATCATATTTTTCCCAATGAGAGCCTGGAAAGTGAATTTAAAAATAATTAAAAGATCTTGTGATAACAAAAACTTGCATTGAGAAAAAAAATATGTATTAATGAACAATGGTACTTACCAATATATTTCCCATTGAGATATAAATGAACAACTTGGCCCGTAGTGTTCACACGGATTGACATGTTATTGCTCCAAATTAGATCATCGTCCTTAATGTCGACACTACCAAAGATCATGGAAAAATCAATAAATATATCATATGACTTTAATAATTTCTAAATAATTTCATAAAAAAATTTCTAAATAATAATAACAACAATTTTTATATGGTGGTTTATAAGCTGATTCATAACAAAAAAACATTTTAATGCCCACTTTGAATTCAAAACTAATATGCATCGAGAATTACCTTGTCATGTACCAAAGGTAGTCACTAGCATCATTTGCAGCCCTTTTTTGATCAATAAGTTGGTTTGCAGAAACATGCCCTTGCCCAAGCAAAATAGTCTTGTCAAGTTTCTCAGGCCTCCATGACCAACTTAGAGTACTAGATTCTTCGTCATTGTTTTTTTTCACCATCACCGAAGTTTGAGTACTCACCTACATTTTCAAAAACATTTTTCTAACTTTGTAAAAATACTCACCTAGAAAAAATTTGGATATAAACATTTTTGTCCATATAACTTCTCTCATTTTTTTCACCTATTTATTTTGAATTTTAAATTTTTCCCAAATCAATTTCATTTGAAAATTCAATGCTCTATTTTGTCTAGCACTTAAATAATAATTTTATAAAGTAATTTAATTTTATGAATTCTTTTTCTCACTAAGCCTAAAAGATAAAAATCAATAGAAAATATCTTCCTACAAAATTTTTTTTAAATGTAATTTTTGAACTTCTTAAAGCATATAATTTCAATTGGTATAAGATTTGAAAAATAATCTCTTCTAAAAACTTGTTTGAAAATTTCAGCCAAATATACAATTTACCTTCGCAGTGTTGTATGTCTCAGTTTTACAATCAGTTGAAATGCTAACAGACCAAGCTGGGACAAAATATTCCACTTCTTGAAATGTGACTTTAGCATCAACAATTGTATTCTCATTGCTCAGGAAGCAACCTGATCCATCCTCAGTTGTGTACATAGTGACCTAATTGTAACAAATGAAACTTATTAGTTTGGCCTTGAAACAAAAATTTTATATTGAATTTTGTTAATTAATACCTGTGCAGAACCTAGATCAAACTGAGAAACATTCCCATATGTAAGAGTCTTCTCCATCAAATGCAAAATTTCATGAAGTTGTTTCAAATGACCATACTTAGGTTGACTCAATTGGCCTACAAAAAGAAAGAATTAGAAAATCAATTTCATGTCATATATTGAAAAATATTCACAAGCAATCACTTGAATATAACATGTACCGTATTCATTCAAAGGGGCATCATAGTCATAAGTTGTGGTTATATAGGGTCCTCCGGCTGCTCTACCAAAGTTTGTTCCTCCATGATACTAAATATACATAAAAAAACTGATGTAAATTTGAAAAAATCAAAAAAATAAATTTCATAAATTTATATAAAAGCTAACCATGTAATAATTTTGCAATGTACCACCAACTTGGAAGAAGCGTGCAACAGAATAAGCAACATCTTCAGCAGTCCTATGAGGGTCAGCTCCTCCCCAACTCTTAAACCTACACAATTTTGCAATTTTTTATAAGAAAGAAATTATCCATTTTATATTTTGTACAATATATTTTAGAAAAAAATATATATATTGAAATTACAAACTTCACCATCCAGTCCAATTTTCGGTCCACATTTTAGGAGTACTGGGATTAGTTGGTGTATATTGATGACAATACCAACCATTGCAAGTTTCAAGCTGTTACAAAAGTGAAATTTAAACTTATTTACATGAAAAAAAATTAAATTTCAAGAATTTTCTTGATAGAGAATATCTTAGTATGTAGACTACCATTGGCTTGGGGGCATCTTTTTGTTGGCACATAATCCATGGAACTCCAATATCCAATGAAGTAGCCATTTTTGCACACCAATCTATATAAACTTTTCCATCTTCACCATAGACATCCATCACATTGCCATACTCATTTTCAATCTTGTAGACAGAAAAAAAGGTGTTATAGATAAAAAAAAATGAAGGGAGAGCAGTTTTATAATAAAATATAATCAAACTATTTATGTATATTATACCTGAGCAAGAATAATGGGACCTCCTTGTGATGCAAAAAGCCTTTCCTTTTTCAACATATTAACTATCAACGACGTAAAGTTTTTCATTTCATTCTATTGCATAAACAAGAAGATAAAAACAATTATGAAATGGAATAGAGTCACGCAAAATAATATGTAAAACCATTTAGCGAAAAATGTTACCATAAACACATCATTGTTTGTACGAATCTCAATATTTGGCATATTATGCAGCCACACAGGCAATCCTCTTCATACAAAAAAAAAAAATCATTAATGATAGCTCATTTGGATATAGCTGAAATTCAATAGTTTCAAAAGATAAAAAGTAAAATACCCATAATTCCATTCTGCACAAACATATGGCCCAATTCGAAGAATAGAATATAGGCCTTCATCTTGAATGGTCTTAATAAAGCGTACAAGATCAAGGTTTCCAGTGAAATCATATTGGCGACGAGCGGGCTCGTGTACATCCCAAAAAACATAAGTCTCTATAGCATCTAATCCACCATCTTTTGACTTTTTTATGAGATCTGGCCACATCTGCCAAACATTAAATGCAGTAAAATTTTATGTCAAATAGTAATACTTCAAAGCAAACTTCATCAGCTAGTGAGGCAGGGGCGGAGCCACGTACAAGCCAGTGGTGGCATTATTGGAAAAACTATATAAATGGTTTCTATAGAAAATATTCAATATTGAATTTTAGATAACAACCCTGCTCATTATGAAGTAAACAAAATTAGTTTTTACTACCCTGCTAAGATAATTCTCTGACGCTACCCTCATGGTAAGGTGCTTGTAGTGTGTGTGTGTGTGTGTATAATAGAGAAAAGCTAAACTAAAGGTGAAACTACAAAATGAACCTCTGCAGTACTTCGGGGGTAATGGATGGAACCCGAAAGCAAGACCCTTCGTTTTCCATCTATGAGGATAGCTCTTTCATCGTGGGAAACATTAGAAGCAGAAGCACATGAAACAAGAAAACAAAAGCACAGCAACAGTAAGGTAGAAGAGTTTAGAGCCATTTTCCAAGGGAGAGGAGGAAAGCAATAGCTTGGGTTTGGGTGACTTAAAGTAAGCCTAAATATATATAGAGACAGACTTGGAGCATACTGAGGATGGCTTTGATTCTTATAAATATCTTATCAATAGATTTTTCAGTTAACCAATAAAAAAATTATATTATCAAGATTTAATAGGATTGTTGGGAAAGGTTGACAAAGCCCCTTTCCGTTGAGCATATCAAGGTGTATCTTTTTTCTTTAATTTTATTTGTATCTTAATATCTTCAATTTCAGATTAAATATAAATAAGTGCCTTAGCAGCCCTCAAACTCTTACACAGTGCTAATCAAGTGAATAGGTAAACAAAAACAAAAGAAGAAATGTTGTGTAAAATACTAACTTTTGATCCAAATATGAGTTCAAATGACCTATAGAGAAGTTGTTTATTATTATTGTTGTTGTTACCGTTATTTTGGAGTCACTGGCGAAAAAACTAAATGTTTATGATTCCCTGCTAATATTGATCTTTGAAATAAAAAACTACAATATCTCCATATACATAAGCTATATTATAAGCATGGATTTACCAATTAGTTGTATGGATAAGAAAAAAAATATAGAAAAAGCTTTCCCAAATAATTCAAAAAGTACACAAACATTTTCACAATCAAAAGACCAAACACGATTTTATCCATTGACGAAACAAATACATGAATTTGGCTGATAGATAAAAGATATTTCTAAGCCAGGCTTGCCATTGTAATATGTAAGACTTTGTACACAAACTAACCCGGAATATAATAAATAGACAAAATAAAAATGGTAAATGGACCAAAAAAATTGAAATGCCAAATCTATCTAATATATATTATAAAAGAATGATAAAATTTAGGGTAAAAATGATTTTTTACTTAACATACACAATATAGTATTGAGATGTGGCAGATTTATCATTTTAGGTAAGAAATTTAGTATTATTGACTTCAATTTTCCAGTTGCGCCCTTTAACCAATTTGACCTCCAATAATGCAGAATGAAACGGAACATTTGAAGCTTTAAAACGAAACTGGAAAAGTCAATGCCAAGTTTTTTTTTTAATTGTAAATGCTACATCAATTTTTGCCATTTTTTATTTTCACCTAACTCTAGCCTAAATCCCAATTTTCTCTCTGATAGATTTTGACCAACAAACCTTCACATAAATCAATCTTCTCTTGATCCTTTTCATCTCTAAGCTAAATCAAAGAGAGGGTCTCACTTTTAATTCAAATATATGCAATTTTTTTTATGGAAGGGAGTTTTTTCTTGAGGAGATATTTTTTTTGTAGTCTTGAGGGAGATGGGTTTTGCTGCGGAAGTAGATCGGTGCCATGAGGGCATTCGTGGCAGTGGCTCGTAGAACAAAACAATAACCCCAGCTTTTATCACCATTTACCCATGTATATCTTGAAAATCAAATTAGTCAAAGTAGGTCCATGACTTGGGTATTTAGGCACACAATATATCTTGAAAATCAAATAGTCAAAGTAGGTCCTGGTTTCAACATGTAAGATCAAAATTTATGCCTCTAAAAGTAACATATATTTTGTTTGTTTTTTAACTAAGTGGTGAATGATTGTCAAACATGTCCAGGTTGTTCCTCGTAGATATATTCAAGTCTAAGTTTGTCTTGGCATAATCTTAATACCCCACCAAAAGGTGTTTTTAGCCCCTGAATTCGTCAATTTGTGTACTTTATCCTTTGAATATAAACTCGGTCTTAGCTCATCGCCTCAACTTGGTAAGATGTTGTGACCCATTAAATCATAAATGCTACTTCTTTCTTTATTGGGTAAAATTCACCGAAATTCCCCAGCTTTTTTATTTTTCAACATATTTTCTTCCCTAAAATCATAAATGTCTTGATTCGGGATTCCATCCCCAGCCTTTGGAAAAGACAAATAACTCTTTCCTAATTCGAACTTAGACCAACTTAGGCCCCCCAAAGTATCTCAACCAATTCATTTTTTATATTTTTGGTAATTATTGAGCCCAAAATAATTTGGACACGATAAAATTATTCAAGTGATTATTAATTAAATATAGTGCTAGCTTTCAAATAGCATTTATTCTAGATAAAAATAGGTAAAAATGAAAATAAAGGATTATTATAAATTAAAGAACATATATCTGGAAGTAGACACAACAACATGACATTATATAAACCATAGAGCTTTTCTTTTGTTATGATTTTTTTATGGTTATGGTTTTATCCATAGCAACTATAGTATTACTCATCCAAAAAGGAAAGAGATTTAGGTTTTTCAAAATTCTAACAAAAACAATTGAGATATTGGAGACTAATTATACTTTTAAAGTATGCACTCTCTTATTTATGGCGGTGAATACTCATGATACAAAATAATATTGGATATACACAATATGAAATTACATTAGATACCAACAAAAAAAACATTATAATTCTAAAGGATTATAGCTAGTTCACGAGGCTTCTTTATTTTATTTTATTTTATTTTTTTTGCCTTGTTGCTTGTCCTACAAATTACTAGTGAATTCTATATAAATACAGCAATGGGAAGGCCAGCGGTAGCAAAGCAACAAGAAAACAGTCACATAGATCAGCATATATCCCTTCACACTACTAAAAAAACAGACTTTACCAACTGCCATTTACCAACGTGCAGCAGTTGGTAAATTTACCAACTGCTACACGTTGGTAAATGGCCGTTGGTATTCCATACCTTGGAAAATTTTTTTCCAACGCGCAACTAATAACACGTTGGTAAATTCCAACTTGTACACGTTGGTAATTACCAACGGTCATTTAAAGGACTCGGTTTCCATCGCGTAGTTATAGTTACCAACTGCTGCACGTTGGTAACTTACCAACTGCTGCACGTTGGTAAATTACCAACTGTGAGCAGTTGGTAACTTTCCAACTGCTACGCGTTGGTAAATTACCAACCGTTGGCAGTTGGTAACTTACCAATTGCTGCGCGTTGGTAAATGGGTTACCAACTGCTTCACGTTGGTAACTTACCAATTGTCAGCAGTTGGTAATTACCAACGTGCGGAAGTTGGTAACGATGCTGTTATAAAGCCGTTGGTACTGACCCTTCGCGGAAGTTGGTTTGTTTCACATTTGCGCGTTCGTTATGTATATTAAACGTTCCAGGTTTCGGTTGTTTCGTATTTTTCCCCGTTTCAATCCACATTCAAAAGTAAATTACCAATTCAAAAGTACGCCCGGCTTTACTCAGCAATAAACATTACACAACTATGCCAACGTAATTGAAATATTAATATTCTCAACTACAGTATAATTAAAGCAATAACATATATGTCTGAAAGAAAGCATTCAACATTCAACGGCTTACACATTTCATAAATATCAAGTCAGTCTGATTTAGGTCTAAAAATTATTATGTCTAGGGCTCTAACACAAGAACTTTGGAAATGCGCTAACCTGTTGATGACGCCCATCACGGAGTCCCGACTATCTCCTCATCCTCTGAGTCCGAGTCATCAGGATAATGTGGAACTGGTTGTGCCGGCGGGCACGGAAGGTTTAGCGAACGACAAATAATCTCCAACTGAGCCCGGTTTGCCTCCAATGCGGCTCTCTGAGCCTCCATCTCTGCTCTCTGTCTCCTCTTAATTCTCTCGAGCTTCCTCTCGTACTCCGCATCCCTTCGCGCATTCTCCTCCGCCATCATCTTCTGTACTTGCTCGTTGAATTGCGGTGTCTGTGTGATGTCGATAGGCGGGATGAGACCTGGCTGTCGGCGTCCCGGTATAACACACTGCTCAGATCCTAATCCAAATACACGGCCTCTCCTTCTACCGCCAGATGCAGTACTAATGATTGCTAGTTCATCAATGGCCTCTATTCCATCCTCTTGCTGTGTTTGCTCCTCAATCTCTGCACTGATACGAGTCTACAGAAACGTCATAAAATACATTTAGTCATGTCATAATTTGTAAAATGTAGTAATTAAATTAAGAATATTCTGCGACCAAACAGTTTTACTACTTACAGCAACTTCTTCACAACGCTTACTAACATATTTCCCATTTTTCACTTTATGTGTCGCCTGAAGGACTTTAAACAAGCCAGGGTCCTTCTTCTCAGGATCTCTCTCTCTCTAATTGAATGAAACGTAACATTAATATGTAATTTAATTTCATTAGTATCTGAACTGTTGTTTGAAAGAACATTAGCGAGATACATACCATTTGCTCTCGATGTGCAGACATCGAGATAGATCCCCCAGCATATGTCGTGCTGCAAGACAAGAGCCAGACTGTGAATCCTCGTCAGTCATTGTTGCTCGCATTGCCTTGAACTTTACAGACTTCTGAATGAACTCAGGGCTCGCCCAATATGCCTCAATTTCTGCATATGCAGCATCTGACATAAAGTTTGCCTTCGCTCGACGTTTAACCGGATCTTTCACACGCCGAATTTCTGACATCATGCTTCTGTAATGCTGTGCTCCCAATATATTCCACACCCGATACACCTCATTATGGTGTATGGGATCCCACTCACAGCTCCTCTGTACAGGTTAATATGTTTAAACTATTAGCATGGGAAAATACAATTCTATATCTTATAACATTATTACATCATTAACATAGTAATATTATTGTCATACCTCAAAAACACGCCACCATTGCTGCAGGTCTGATGGAGAGACGGAGGACCAATCAGAATATGGTTTGAAATGTGTGGTGAAACATGGTGTCACTAACCGTGTCGCCGCAGCTGGAATGAATCTGTGACGTTGAAATTATATGACTTAAGTTTCAAAGAATGATTCCATGTAAAGTATTTACTCTTACTAATATTAATACGTGTGTCTGGTATTTATCACTTACGTGTTACCATGTGGGGATATCCTCATCCGCGGTCGGCCTGCTGTCTGTGACATCGATGATGGGATGTCATCAATATGTATATCATCATCTGAGGGATGAGTCGTCACTATGGGGTGCCTCAGGTGGCGCGCACCAGATCCATGTCCAGATGGCGTGCCTCCACCGCCGTCAGATCGGTGCTCATGTGAGGGGACCTGCGTGGGTGGCACTGTTGTTCCCTGCGTCTCTACACCGACATCCTCCTGTGCCCGGGATGAAGAACCCATCCTATGTCGTTCATTAAGTATTGGCTCCATTACCTCCTTAAACTGCGCAAATGGTCCTTTCCCAGGTCGGCGTTTATAGGTGTTATCCCCTTTACGAGGCATCTGCATTTATTTTTAGGTAAGTTGGTAAATTAAACATAACATATATTTACTGACATATATTGTGCAGTATTAGGGGTACATAAATGTACTCAAATATTTTCTACACATTACATAAAAATTACAGGTTATCATTATTCCTAGTACATGTTATCTAATCATTCATTCGACCCACTGCTGTCATTCGACTCAAACTCCTCGGACTCTTCAGAGTCACTGTCATTCGATATAAACTCCTCACCATCATCTGTCTCGCCATTAGATCCCCCCTCCTCAAGTACATCTTCTTCAATATCATCACCGACACCCGGGTCAGCTAACTCCTCAATTGGGTCATCTTCAATTCTTTGACAATTAACGGATCCACTGTCTTGATACACGTCATCCGTGTCCAGAACTGCAGCCTGTATTATCCATCGAGGTTTTATCTTCATAACAGTTGACCACCCGTTTCTTTCACGTGACTTACTCGTATATCGTGTGTAGTAAACTTGGTCAGCCTGTGATGCAAGAATGAAAGGATCAAACTTCTGATATCTGCGGCTATTCCGGATCTCAACTAACCCAAACTGTTTATGCATTCGAGTTCCACGTTCAGGTGTTGGGTCAAACCAGTTGCACCTAAACAAGACAACATTCTTATGCGGAAAGCCGGGATAT
The DNA here is from genome assembly GCA_005392925.1 of Aquilaria sinensis. Lineage (NCBI taxonomy): Eukaryota > Viridiplantae > Streptophyta > Magnoliopsida > Malvales > Thymelaeaceae > Aquilaria > Aquilaria sinensis. Next base: position 157,163 of record SMDT01003116.1, on the reverse strand, counting down.
TCGAGTTGAATGACTTCTTCTAATATACCATAAAAATCACATTCAACTTCACTTGCACCCGTGCTGCGTATGCATACTCCACTATTAAATGTTGATTTGTCCTTCCCCCATTCACTTATGTGAAACTTGTACCCATTTGTGAAATACACCGGCCATGTCTGAACTCTCCGCGAGGGCCCACATGCAACATCCCACAAGATGTTATCGACAATATTGTTACCTGGGTCATCAACCTATGTAAAACATATTTCAATTTAGGACAATATATATGGAGACTTTTATAACTTAACATATTACAATACATTCTGTCCTAAAAGCACACGTACATATTGTCGGAGCAGGCTGAGAAATTGTTTTCAATGTGTATGTCCATCTCGGACATTGTTATCTCGGGTGCAGTTTCCCTGACCATGTCCACAAACATACTGTCGCCAATAACAGAAACAATAAAAATTTGTTAGTTTTGTTTGATGAGTAGTACTGAATTTCAACATAATCACAGTTGGAATGGCTTCACATGAATGACAACTTACTTTAGGTATGGCCTGATCTGAGCACAGTTTAGAAGAACGTATGTGGTTGCAAGTCTGAGTTCATCGTCCGTGAGGAATCAAATGACTTACTTTAGGTATGGCCTGATCTGAGGACAGTTTAGAAGAACGTATGTGATTGCAAGTCTGAGTTCATTGTCCGTGAGGAATCTATATCGGCATGCACCATATGGTCGTCCTTGAAAAGTGAATGTGGACCACAAGTCACCATTACATTAGACAGGACCACCATCGTCATTTCTCGGTACACGGTTCATCATTGAGGGAACATGGGACTCAAAGTAATGAGAGCAAAAGATGGAAGTCTCCTCTATAAGGTATGCTTCACATATCGATCCCTCAACATGAGCAGTATTAGAAACCTTCATTTTTAGGTCATGCATGCACCGCTCAAATTTATACATCCATCGGTACTGAACAGGTCCTCCAACCCTTGCTTCAAAGGGCAAGTGAACTGGGAGATGCTCCATGACATCAAAAAACCCTGGAGGGAAAATTCTCTCAAGCTTACAAATTATAATTGGAATATTTTCCTCCAACGCAAACAAGTGATTTTCATGCAACTCTGGAGAGCACAAGTCTCTAAAGAATAGGCTTAACTCCGTTAATGGCTTCCAAATATTGTCGGGTAGCGCTTCGAGGGCAATGGGGAAAAGCCTTTGCATCATAACGTGGCAATCATGACTCTTCATACCATACATATTGCAACCAACTGTATCAACACATCTCCCAAGATTTGAGGCATATCCATCAGGGAGTCGTAATGATTTTACTCAGGTGATCACATCTTGCCTTTGGTTAACATCCAATGTGAACCTCGCCTTTGGTTTGAACGAACGACCATCATCAAGTGGAACCATGTTTAACTCCTGCCGATTACAATAAATTTCCAAGTCCTTCCGTGCTTTCACATTATCTTTCGTTTTGTTCTTTACATCCATCACAGTATTTCATATATTCTCAAACACGTTCTTCTCAATATGCATAACATCAAGATTATGTCAAATTAAGTTCGTGGCCCAATATGGTAACTCCCAGAAAATGCTTCACTTCGTCCAATTATGTGATTTCCCATAATCACACGGTCGATTTTGTGGACCATCGTTACCAACTGATGGAATCCATGAGATTCTTTCAAATATATCTTCACCTGATAAGCGCGGAGGAGGCAATGACTTCTCTGATTTCCCTTTCTTAAAGCAAGTACAATTCCTTCTATATGGGTGGTTCCGGGCAAGGAATTGCCGATGACAGTCGAAAAATGAAATTTTCCCGCCATACTTAAGTTGGAATGCCTTACTTTCGCCCATACAAATAGGGCAAGACAATCGCCCATGTGTCATCCACCCTGATAGCATGCCATAAGCCGGAAAGTCATTTATGGTCCACATTAATGCTGCTCGCAGAATAAAATTTTGTTTCAATGACACATCCCATGTTTCAACGCCATCAAACCACAGATGTCGTAGCTCGTCTATTAGAGGTTGTAGATAAACATCAATCTTATGATTTGGGCTACGTGGACCTGGAATCAGCAACGAAAGGAACATATAGGGTTTTTTCATGCACATCCAAGGGGGCAAATTATACGGAGTAACGATCACAGGCCAACAAGAGTATTGTTTCCCAGATGGTCCAAAAGGTGTAAATCCATCGGCACACAACCCCAATCTGACATTTCGTGCTTCCGAAGCAAACCATGGGTAGGTCTGATCAAAATGTTTCCAAGCTTCACCATCTGATGGATGTTTTATAACACCTGGGACCTGTGTTTGCTCCTTATGCCACCTCATCTGCTCAGCTGTTGCCAATGACGCAAATAAGCGTTGCAGACGAGGGCTTAGTGGTAAATAATGCATGGTTTTCCTCGGTCGATCTTTACCACGACCTCCCTTTTTTGGCTTATATCTCTCAGACCCACAGTACTTACAAATACGATTGGTACTGTCATCTTTCCAGAACAACATACAATCATTCACACAGACGTCAATCTTCTCGTGAGACAGACCCAACTGGGAAACTAATTTCTTAGTTTCATACCAATTTGATGGCATCTTACTATCTGTTGGTTGGGTCTCCTTCATTAGTTGGGCAATGCCATTAAAGCATCCTCGTGACATGTGATACTCAGACTTAAGGTTGAGAAGGCGGACAGCAGCAGATAACTCAGAATGACTTTCGCACCCATCCCATAAAGGAGTTGATGCTGAATTCAAAAGATTAAAAAAATTTTGAGCACTTTCATTCGGCTCCACAACATTGTCTTCCGGAAATTGATTGTAACTAGGGCCAACGGCATCTAATACCATCCTTTCATATGGATTCGTCGAACACCCCGGCTCAAACTCCCTAAACCCACCCACAGCTGGAGCCGTATCTGATGCTTCATTAAATGGCTCACCATGAGCGGTCCAATTCAAATAAAAAGGCTTAAACCCCCATTTGTACAGATGAATTCTGACCTCATCAACCTGATTAAACCGCAAATTCTTACACTTCCGATAAGGACAGCGAATGCATGACCCGCTCATAGTTTCAGGGTGGGATACAGCAAATGATATAAATTCTTCCACCCCAGTCTCCCACTGTTGTGTGTAACCAGATTCGGCGAGGCAAGAAACGGTTACTGTACATCCAACTACGGGCGGATTCCATTACACACAGAATCTGTTCGTAATCATAAACACCTCAATCTATTAAATGATATACGTACTCAAGTTTATGGTTTCACGTATGTGTAAAAATAACAGAAGTATGCTTCAATGTTTACGTACTCAAGTTTACAGTATTTTTAGATAGCCAAAGTTTAATTTCAATCTAGTTGTTGTTATGATTTCCCTACGGTCATCATTATTGTTCGTTATTGTAGTCATTACTGTCATTGTTCTTAGTACTTAAATTCATAATTTTTAAAGGATATTTTATTACAATATAGGATTTACTAAGGTATTAAGTACCTTGATTAAGCTATTTTAGCTTAATAAGGTTAAGCCATCAAGTTAAGTAAACTCATAGTTAAGTACAATATGATCAAGGGTAAGAAAGGGTTTATAAGTTAAATTTAAGACAATAATTTAATCTTGTAGTTAGAACATAAAAGTTGGGGTAGGATTTGCACAATAAAATCCTTTCTAGTAACCATCAGATAAGACCTTAGAATGTTTGAGCTCTCATTAAATCAGTATATATTTTGTTATATATACTGATCCTGGGACCAGTGTTTAACTCCTCTTCAGTGGTCCTAATTAAGTATTTGTTTTAATATTTTCTCTATTGGTCTCCAAATTCCTTTACGAGGTATTTTTCTACATTATTATTGTACAATATTACTAAAACATGGTTTTATTATAATGAATAAAGTTTTATTATCAATACTATCTTATGACATAATATGGCCATTTACACTAAAGCACTCCAACTAAACCATAACTACACCTATTACCATGAACTTATTTAAATAATCATGCCATAAAATAATATACACAACGCACAAAGAAATTACATATTGACTAAAATACAGAAGAAAAAATATGCACAGATAACAAATAATTAACATAAATTGCATATTCAAATCTAAAGCCACAGTGTTCAAACCATAGTGAGCAGTATTTCCGTTTTATTACCAATATTACTAATTAAAACAATTTCCCTTAAAATCATCCCGTTCTCAAATATACACGAAAAGAATTATAAACTAACCTCGAATGACAGGAGAAACAATGGGTACTTCTTCACGCTAGACAGATGCAGGGAGGAACTGAAAAAGGGGGAAAAATAACTTAATATACTGGTAATATAAGAAATTTCTTCAAATCAAACTAAATATCATTAATGTACACGATCAATGGGCACAAAATACGGTACGGAGATTATTATTTGTTTCATTATAGTTATGTATAACCGTCATGTCATTATATTTTCTCTCTTAACGCATCATTTATTTAGTTAAATTGAAGACAATAATTTAATCTTGTAGTTAGAACATAAAAGTTGGGGTAGGATTTGCACAATAAAATCCTTTCTAGTAACCATCAGATAAGACCTTAGAATGTTTGAGCTCTCATTAAATCAGTATATATTTTGTTATATATACTGATCCTGGGACCAGTGTTTAACTCCTCTTCAGTGGTCCTAATTAAGTATTTGTTTTAATATTTTCTCTATTGGTCTCCAAATTCCTTTACGAGGTATTTTTCTACATTATTATTGTACAATATTACTAAAACATGGTTTTATTATAATGAATAAAGTTTTATTATCAATACTATCTTATGACATAATATGGCCATTTACACTAAAGCACTCCAACTAAACCATAACTACACCTATTACCATGAACTTATTTAAATAATCATGCCATAAAATAATATACACAACGCACAAAGAAATTACATATTGACTAAAATACAGAAGAAAAAATATGCACAGATAACAAATAATTAACATAAATTGCATATTCAAATCTAAAGCCACAGTGTTCAAACCATAGTGAGCAGTATTTCCGTTTTATTACCAATATTAGTAATTAAAACAATTTCCCTTAAAATCATCCCGTTCTCAAATATACACGAAAAGAATTATAAACTAACCTCGAACGACAGGAGAAACAATGGGTACTTCTTCACGCTAGACAGATGCAGGGAGGAACTGAAAAAGGGGGAAAAATAACTTAATATACTGGTAATATAAGAAATTTCTTCAAATCAAACTAAATATCATTAATGTACACGATCAATGGGCACAAAATACGGTACGGAGATTATTATTTGTTTCATTATAGTTATGTATAACCGTCATGTCATTATATTTTCTCTCTTAACGCATCATTTATTTTAACTTATGTATAACTGTTTTAAATGGAGACATTTTTTTTTACAATTTCAGATAACGCCAACACATATTTTGTACATACTATAGGTGTGATGGATATGTGTATTGACCCTTAAAGTAATACTATTGTTTATGTTTCTGTATATATGCATATATACTAGTTTGTACTTACCTTAGTTGTCTTAGTCTTTGTAGGGTTTCAAGGAGGCACTGTACATCTATTGTTATTGTTAATGCTTTATAATAGGCTGGACTTACTAAGTTACTAGAACTTACAGCATTTTTGTCTTCAATGCAATAAAGGAACAAGCAGACTAATACCATTTTCTATCCTGGGGCTTGTGTGGGTAATTGACAAGTAATGCACTAGTCTTTCCTAATGTTCAAGTAAGTAGTTTTTCTAAGTCTAAGAAAGACTAAAGAATGTGGCTTATATTGGAAAATTCTCAGTGTAAATCACTATGGATAAATTTTGCTGAGGCACTTGTGACGAACAGGTTGTGTTAAGTTGTCAATAGAGCTCATAGCTTAGAAAAGTACAGGAAACTATGCTTATGGGTCAAGCTTGTGTACACACTTTATCTGTGGTTGTGTAATGGACATCTAATCTTGTGAGATCAAACTTTATGGGCAAGATAAAGTTACATGTGCAGACATAATATGATGTTCTGTGTTACTTGATAACGTAGTGTGACCAGAACTTGACTTTTGCCACCGAATAAACTATTTGTAGGCCATTTAATTTTCCTAAGTTCGGAATTGATAAGGTGACTTGCCTCCTAAGTTTTAGCTCAAACTAAAAACTAAAATTGAAAAAAGACAATTTTATTACCAGAAAAAACATTTCTTGTCAGAATTGGATGTCTTTGTTGTTGGGACTAATTTTTACTTAGACCTTACCATGATGAACCATCCTAGAATCTACAAAAACTACTACTAAATTTTCTATATATGAACTAAGAATTTTAATTATATTTGAGTAATGGTAATTTAATTTTATTAAATTTTAGTTTTAATTTAATTAAGTTGATTATTTGAAATTATATTAAATTCTATGATTTTGGTATTAAATTTATTAAAATACCTAAATAGGTAATTTATGAAACTACTCCGACAATATTTGTGTAATTACTACTAAGACCATAATTTTAGTCCTAACTTCATATTCTTAACTAATATTTATACTATTACAAAGGCAAAAACAAACAACATCTAATTAATGTCAACTAACAACATCTAATTAATACCTAATTTGTTAATTAATCCTATATATATATATATACTAAAAAAGTAATTAAAAGGAAATGAAAAATTTTAAAAATTAACAGAAAAAACTTGGCAATAACGAAACTCAAATACCCAGACCAATGCCTTCAACAATCAGAATCCATAAAATTTAATGACAAAATACATAAAAAAAACCCATTTTTTTCGTACAAATTAGCTAAAATTGTCGGATATAATCGGATATATGCTTAAAAATAAAAAAATTTACCTGTTACAGCTAAATCCAAGTCGAATTGGCAATGCCCAGCTCGTGGAACCAAAGAACAGAGATTAAACTGAAAAATCCAAGCAAAATCTCTCAACCGAATCAAAATTTATACTATTTCCAATAATACGGAAAATAATAGTAAAAATAATGCCCAACAAGTTTACTTACCTGTAGATCGACGAAATGGGAAGAAGATCTTAGCAAATTGGCCGGCGACCAAGCAAAACGAAGGAGATCGCGCGTCGGAACACCGCTGCACGCGAGAAGGAGAAAACGCTGCCCTCTGTCGCGACTGGCCGAGAAGGGGAAGAAGATGACATTTAAAATCTGATTTTCCAACGGCTAGCCGTTGGAAAATCATTAAATTAAACGCTGCGTTTTAGGTTGACTTTTTACCAACGGCCTAGCCGTTGGTAAATGGGCCCAATTGAACAAGCCCAAAAAGATCAAACCCTTTACCAACGCGTTACAGTTGGAAGATTTTCCAACGGTCACAACCGTTGGAAATTACCAACGGCTAAGCCGTTGGTAAAAACACACAAAATTAAAAAAAAAAAGCCACCAACGCGTGCACGTTGGAAATTTTTTACCAACGGTTCTACACGTTGGAAATTACCAACGTCGAAGCCGTTGGTAATAAAACAATTGGAAATCCATGGTTTTTTAGTAGTGTCACCAACACACCTAACTAAGATGTTCATTTGAACAAAAATGTTTTCGTTGTTTGTGTTGTATTGATCTTGTTAATGCTAAAAATGTCGTCGTTTCAAGCGCGAAGAGGGTGGTGGGCTGGTAGGAAGCAAATGGCTTCTAATTATGTGCCTCTAAACAGTCCCTTGAACTCATCCCATGCTACAACCCTAGTAGATGTGGCCGTCCAGCATGTTGATGACCAACAACCCAGTGAGGCTCAGTTGTCGGACAAGTCGGTTCTAAATACTGGGGACGGTACCCATTATTTTGTCCTAGCAGGCATGCTTCTAGCTGTAGCTAGCTAGTTCCTTGTCACTATTGTTATTTGATTTCGGAACTAGTAAGTACTCATTGTGTTTCATGATCAAAATGTGTTAACCTACTAGCTTAGTATATTGAAAATGTGGTGCCAGTTGAGCGTTATGATGTAATTTTTTTCTTTTCCTATTTTTAAGAAGTGGTACAATGCAATGTGACCTTGACTTTATATTATGCAGTACTAAAATAATGATTATATCACTTCTTGACATGTGGCATCTTATTTTATACATCACACTACACAATAGTAATAGCAAACCGATGGGTTCCAATAAATAAACCTATAACTAAAGATAACGTAAAAGATTTTTTAGTTGTACGTCCAAGGGCAACTTTCCAATGATTAAGACAGTAAGCTATCAGAAATGCATTTGAGTGCTGGAGATAATAAGCAATTCATAGTATTCAGAGTTTGGTTTTTATAAGCTCCTTGGCTAGGCGATTATAGTATGAGAGTGTCCTCCTTACAAATGGTAATGGCTAGGATTGGAACCCTTAAAGGTGATCTAAATTACTTGTCCACAGGCTTATGGAAATGGGCCTATGTTTTGCTCCCCTTAGGTTGGGCTTGTGCAGGCCTGGGCCATTCCTGATATATAAAGTATTTTTTTTATACTTAGAAGCAATTACGAGACATATAAGAGTATGAGAAATTAGTTAGAAACGTTTAGGGAAATCTGATGTTTCTTAAAATCTGAAGGACGTAAAGTCACAACTTATTATAGTCGTGCATAATGCGCCTTAGTAGGAATCAAACCCTATTGGAGGCTTTTTGATGCTCCCTATGGAGTAAATGTTGAAACATCCTCTAAAATTAGTGGGTTTTTGGTTTAAAACAAAATGTATCAAATTTCCAGATGCTCTAGCGGCCACACAAAGTATATTACTCTCCCCACTAGCTGTTTAGTGGAGTGGCAAAGGTGACACAAAGCTAACATGAGGTTGGGGTTTCAACTCCCAACTCACCCACTTTCCTCGTATAATGTCAATTACACCAGTTCTGTAGACCTTTGCGTCACCAACAAGTGCATTCCCTCCCACCCCTTAGAGCTATCCCCTAACCCTATATTGTGTATAATGATGGTGATTACCCAAAAGAAAAGTATATTACTCCCTTTCTGCTCTTCAGTCCAACAAAAACAGGGGATGGGCCAAACTGATATACAATCCATGCATGAATCTTTGAATGCTTCTGCAATAGTCGCACAAAATCCTTCGGGTCTTAAGGTTTCTTGGCCTAATCTCCACGATTCGTCACCATCAATTGTTTCTTGCATGTCTCCATTGTTCTTCACTTCCGAAATCGAAACTTTGATTATCACGGTACTTCAATAGTGTCGTCTGCCTCATGTGCACTTAATCTGGCAGGATAGTTGTATGGAACCAAACAGATCCGGTTTTAACAGTTTAATTTTCTTGTGATTTCCAGCATCTAGCGTGTGATTTTTGAAATGTAATTAATTGGATAAGTGAAAAGTCGGCAATATTGAGAATTCAGTGAGGGACAAGTCACTGAATCAACCCACTTGAATTATAGGTTATGATTTTATACATATGGAGATGCTCTTCCATAAGTAAACGGAAGATCTCCCAGGTGTTCGGAACTCCCAGCTCCAAGCCCCAGACCAAAACGAAGAAAACAAGGGAAGAGACAAAAGCTCTGGTGGCATAATCTGTTCTGATGTTTTGTACCTAACCCACCACATGACTTGTATACCGTTTCTCTATTTTTGTTTCTCTCCTACAGGTTACTTCGAAATCCTCTATATAAATGGAGCAATAAGAAGCCAGCAGTAGCAAAGCAGCAACAAAACAGACACACAGATAACAAGCAAGGACAACATATAGACTTTGATCAAAGCAGTTACAGTTAAGATGTCTCATCTGAACAAAAACGTTGTCCTTGTTTGCATTGTACTGATATTGATGCTTCATACGCCGTCGTTTCAAGCACGAAGAGGGATGTGGGAAGGTGGGAAGCATTTGGCTCCTGATGTGTTTCTAGCCAGTCCGACGGCCTCATCCCCTGCTGCAACTGTTGCAGGTGAGCATGGCGAGTATGTTCATGACCAAGAGGGAGGCAATACCGCGTTGTCCGACCGGTCGGTTCCAAGTCCTGGGGCCGGGAATTAGGCCAGCCGGCAATATTAGTCCACAGCTACATTGCAAACTATTATTGGTTCTCAACCAATAACAACTCAAGTTATTTCATGCTATTCAAATACACAGGCGCCAATTGAGCGTCAGAAATGTCACCATCATTATTAGTACTATAACAAAAGTAATAAAGGCATTGTTACCTCAATTATTTATATAAATGCACGGATTAGTACATATTGTAGCCAATTTATAGAAATTGGTCAATATATATCTTTTTAAACTTGGGATATGTGAGGTAACACAAGACATATGTATGACAATGTAGGCACGAATTTGCATTCTAATGCAATTAATGCACCAATAGACACGTTGTTATTATTATTATCATTATTATCATTGTTATTGTTATTCTTATTATTATCATTATTATTCACTTTTGGCTGGTAAGCTAGACGGCTCGTGCCCTCTTATTCTTTCTTATTCTTGGCATGTGGCTTGTGCTATGCGACGTTAGTCCCTTGATTAATAGGTCGCTAATCAAGCTATAATTCAACTATATAAGATTTTTGAAATTACAAATTGAAGATAATCTAAGAATGTATATTTACCTCAATAAAAGAAAAAAGTCGTATACATCATCAGCCGCTCTCCTTTTATTATTGTCAAACACATAAAATTTTCCTGTAGAGTTTGTTGCAGTTGCCAACTTTACATAATTCTGTTCCATTGGCAATATCTATAGTATAGATACGTAGAGATGACAATTGAATAGGTCGAGTAAGGTTTAGGTTTAATCAAGTTAACATGAATTCATGTTCAAGTCGGGCCATTTAAGTTCAGGTTAGGTTGAGTCGAGTTTATTTTTGTTTGAGTTCAATACAGTTCTGATCAAATTCAGTCTCAGGTAATTTTAGGTCGGGTTTCAATCCAAACTCAGGTTGTTCAGTTGGGTTTATTTGGGTTACTGGTTCTTCAGTCGGGTTTGTTTGAGTTACTGGTATATATGCTGAAATCACTTAAACGATTTGATTTTTTTGTTTAGTTTTTGTTAAAATTTAAATTTAATAATTCAATTTTTTTGCAATTAATTTATGTTAATGCTTCTTTTCTTAGTATGTTAAATTAAAAAATTCAAAAAAAAATTCTAAATTATGTTCCAAAAAATTTACTATGTGATATCTAACTTTTGCTTTGAAATTGCTATAAAATATAACTCTAGTTCACCATTACTCTATCAGTGGTTAAACTGCAAAATTTGAAAAATTATTGGTGAAAATAAAAGATTTGAAAAGTTTAGGGACCCATTTTTATAATTATTATGGTGACTAAAATGAAAATTTTTAAAATTTAGATACCTTATTGGATTGTACGTAAAAATTTAGGGACCAATGTTGTAATTTGATAATTACCTATATAGATTATCAAATTTACTAAATATGGAAGTTACTTATTTTAGAAGAACCAAAATAAGAAATTTATTAAATATGAAAGTATCTGAATATTAGACTAATTAAATATAGATGTTCTTTTTTTTCTTTTTAGGCTAAAGGCAAAATTTCATTAAGCACCAAATAATACCTCAATACAAATACACCTAGGCTAGAGATGGCCACTGGGCCGGATTAGCCAAGGCCATACCCGGACCCGGCTTGAGGTCAAACTTAGCTTGACTTGGTCAAACTCGGCTTAGCATTTGGTGAAGTGAATATGGGCTAGGAGGAAGAGGGAAGCTCACATTGACATAGTTTGCCCCAATAAAACGGTTAACCTGGACCAAACTGGACCGGTCTAGAACTCGTTTGAGTTGGGTTACACCCGGGTCGAGTTGACTGTTTTCAATAAACCATTGTAGCATTTAAAATTTAAAAAAAATTTGGAAAACAAATAGACTCTAATTTGTTGAATCTAAGCATTTTTTTCTTGGTTGCTTTTCACAAATTCCTGTTGGATTTAGAGAAAAGTTACAAGAAAATATAGATGGTGATCCAAGGCGACGAAGGAGAACTAGAAATCTACTTTTGATCAAGGAAGGGAAAGTAAAACTTTTTTTTTTTTATTAAAGTAACAGAAAAGGTGCCCAAACTTGTAACTTGAATGTTAGAAGGAGGAATATTTTTGCCCTCGCAAGGCTTTCGCTTTTTTCTTTCCTCCTATGCAAAAAGTCCAACGTCCAAGAAGAATTATGCTTTTTCATTAATAAAATTTATACCAGCAATGATGTTTTTCCTCAAACTAAAACATGTTTACACTCGAATAATGTTTGGAACCATCTTTTGAGACCTTTTTCTGTAATCAAGAAAACTCGGCCCAGCACGGACCACCCTCGACCCAACCTGGGCCAAAGTCAAGCCCGGCCTAGGCCCAACTCGCATATAGGCTGGCTATGCTTGGGCCTAGAATTCCCAACCCAAGGTCGGCCCACCAACTACATCTCTAACCTAGGCATACAGTAGGAACTCAAAAATCAACAACTTCATAAACAAACTAAATATGGATGTTCCTAAAAAAAGGAAGTAATTAAATATGAAAACCCCCAAATATAAAACTTATTAAATATGAAAGATAATAAAAGATGAAAGTTAAGGTTTAAGATAAATGTTAGAATTAATTGTTAAGGTTTAGGATAAGGCTTAGGAATAAGATTAAGTGTTAAGGTTTGTGGTTTAGTCTTAATTTTAAGGTTAGGGTTTAGGGCTAGGATTGAAGGCTTATGGTTAAGGTTAAAGTTTCAATTAGGGTTAGGGATTAGGAGTTATGATTTAGTGTTTAGGTTTAGGTATAGTATTTATAGTTAAGATTAAGGGCTTATGGTTCAGGTTAGAGTAAGTATTCAGGGTTTTGGATTTAGATTTAGGATTTATGGTAAATTAAATTTAATTTCAAAGACAAATAATTAAAGACTGATATTGTATTTACCAATCCTACTAACACAAGACACGAACATTAGTAATACAAGGCACGGTGAGAATGTTAATACCAGTGGAAGAAAAAACTATTAAAAAAATTAATTTGACTAAACATAAAAATATCCTAATTTAAAACATTTAAAATTAATTGAATCAAATTTCAAACAATGAAGAGAATTATATTCATTAAATAAAATTTCAAATACCCTGATTTAAAACAATTAACTATATTAAATTAATATTATATTTACCAATGAAAGTTTGTGCAGCAAACTTGAAATTTGAAATCCAAATAATGAATCCAAGTACATTCAACAAATTTTTGCCTAATTACCAAAAAAATTTAAAAGACAAATTTTATGCAGCAAATGAAGTTTTCCCTAAATGGATCTATTACTACTCAATCTGGATTAGTCAATGTCTAATTTAACTATTAGATGAGACCCAATATGTCAGTTACATGCTTTAAAAGAATATATAAGTAAATCCCTAAATTATTAAATTCCAAAAAACTCTTATGTAAAGTATATTATTTTTTAATTTATTCTTGAAATACCCCTAAATAAAAAATATTTTTATAGCATTTTAAAGTTTTTTAAATTGTATGGTCATAATTGATGTGTAGTTTAGATAAGTAGGTAATATATAAAACATCACAAATTTTTAAATTTCTGCCGACTATATATATTTATTGATTTGAGTTAAAATCGGATTATACTTGGTTTTCTCTAGTTTCACTTTAATCGGATTCAAGTTTAAGTCAGGTTGGCTATAGTCAAGTTCGTTTCATTGGCTTTTTTGGTTAGGTTGGGGTTTGGGTTCGATTGGGTCAAGCCTGATCATTTGGTCAGGTCAAATTTTATCATCCTTATATATACCAAACAAAAAGATAGATATAAAACTAGTAATTAATTTGTAATTAAAATTTATTAAGAAGGCTACAACCATACAAATTCGGTCAATCAAGGTTTTGTTTATTTTTTATATATTCAAAAGCATCATAAAACTATTCAAATAGAGATATACTATTAATTACGGAAATGAGCATGCCAGCTTTATTTAGGATAATAGATCCTCCATACCAACTATGCTATCATTTAGCATTAGTGTCAGGAATTAATATTAGAGTTTTTAAAAAAACTATTTAAAATAATTTTTAGCTTCAACTGTGTAATCTCCACTATTAATAAATTATCCCAAATTATAACAATAATTATAAAAGTTGTTCCTAAACAAGACATATATATAGAAAAGAATATATATGCATTGTGATCTGTACTGATTAACCAAATTATATAAAAAAAAATTGTATTAATTGGACAATAGTGCAGTTAATTTAGTAGTTAGAGTGGCCCGGACTTCAGTCAAGGGTATGAACAGCACCTTTAATCAAGTGGACTTAGTCGCGTAGGTAGAATGCATTATTCCTTGTCTTCTTGTGCGTGCTCGTGTTTCTATGCTTCTCAATTTCATCTTCTTCCTGCATTTTGATGGAGTGATAAAAGAGATAATTAATACTCACTTTCTCCTTGTTTCATTTTGATGGCACGAAAATTAAGATAAATAAAAAGTTTTCATTTATTTTCAGTTTTCCCATATAAAAAAAGATGAAAAAAGTGAATAGTGAACCAATTTGACAAATATAAAGATTGTGCAAAGACATGGAACAACCCAAAATAAATATTATAAAGAATGGATAAGCTCCATTGATGCAAAAGCTTCATGGAGTTGAACAAGAGCTCCATTGATAATCCATAATTTTGAAATTATATATCTTTTTCCACGATCTCTTAATTGACACATAATATGTTATAAACTTTTGGCTTTCATGTTTTATCATTGAAATTTTATAAGATAAAATCAAAGCCTCATTTTGTCTTAAAATTTCACATCCACTAGCTACTAATTGCTTTCTATTTATCAAATTGGTTACTAACTGTCAAAATTTTAAAACGTTTAAACTAATCATCACTTATATTTGAAACAATAATATTTATTTATATAAAAGTTATCAGTTCAAAAAATTTTGTACTTTTACCCGCAATGAAGTGCGGATCGATTAGGATTGTACTACTAAACCTAATAAGAAGAAAAAAGTGCCATTGACCTTTGCGGAGCCAGTAGCTTTTCAATAACGTACCAAAACAAAAAGATGGATAAACCTTTGACCTCATCTGCTGCGATATGTATAGTCTAACAAAGCAAAGCTAACTTCGGACCTTAAAAGGTTTCTTGGTCTGCCCCATCCACACGATTTGTCACCATCATCAAAATTTGTTAATTACTGTTCAATATTGTCCATAGCAAGATGGATATCTGTGTAGGGTCAAACAGGTCGCATTTAAGTCGTTTTTGTGAGCTTTTGAGCCACACGTGCAGATGGGTAATTATTGAGCATAGACCAACTTAGACTCCCTAAAGTATCCCAACTAATTCAGTTTTTATATTTTTGATAATTATTGAGCCTAAAAAACTCGGACACGATAAAACATATATCAAAATAATAAATTTTTAGCTCCCACGAAAAATTTATAAAAAAACTTAATTACTTTCTAAAAAATTCTATTCAAGTGATTATTAATTAAATATAGTGTTACCTTTCAAATAGCATTTATTCTAGATAAAAATAACTAAAACTGAAAATATAAAGATTATTTTTAATGAGAAAAGAACATATATCGATTAGACACAACAACATGACACCATAACCCATAGAGCTTTTCTTTTGTTATGGTTTTTTATGGTTATGGTATTATCCCTGGCAACTATAGTAGTACTCTTCCAAAAAGGAAAGAGATAATAAGAATTCCAAAAATTTATGACAGAAAAGGAAATATTAAAAGCTCTCCGGCGGCTCCAAAACTTGTTCTAGTTTACCTAACCCACTAGTTGAACTTGCATACTACGTATCTTTCTCGTTTCCTTTTCCTACACGTAACATGGAATCCTCTATAAATAGAGCAATAAGAAGGCCATTTGTACTAAAAGCGACAAGAAAACAGACACACACACACACCAACATATATATATATATATATATATATATATATATATATATATATATATATATATAGCACTTCATCGATCAATCAAGCAGTTAACTACAAGATGTCTCATTTGAACATAAATGTTGTCACTGTTTGTATTGTACTGATCATGTTAACGATGCAAATGTCGTCGTTTCAAACGCGAACCTGGCCCATGGAAAGGCAGGAAGTCCTCATGTGTCTTTGGCCAGTCCCACAACTAGGTCCCCCGCTACAACCCTCCTGATTGAGGCTTGTGAGCATGATCATCACCGGCAGCCTAGTGTGGCCCCCTTGTTTGATGGATTATTGGAGTCGGTTCCAAGTCCCGGGATTGGGCATTAGGTTTGTGGCAGGCGGCGGCCATCTGACTATAGCTAGTTATCTTCAGCTAGTATATTGTCATTGTTGGAAACATACAATTGAAGGCAATGGCGGCTGCAGGAATTTTCTTGTGTGGGGGCAAAGTCAAAATAATAATTTATAAATAATTAAAAAGTAAAATGCACTAATTAACAAGTAGTAATGTTTTTCTCTGACAACTGTTCACGACAAGATTTCATAGTTTGAAATAGTTTCAACATCAACTCATTATCAATACTTTGTAACACATCTTTCTCTATATATGTAACTAAGCAATCATTCAATCACTGATCTCTCATTTTATTGCAAATCGAGTTTTCACGATTTTCATAGCAGAGAATGCCCTTTCAACTGTAGCTGTTGAAACAAGTACACCAAAGCTAATTTAATCAAAAGGTAAACCAAAAGATAAACTAAGTTTTTCTTTGTCTCCACTAGCTTCATTGCAAGACGTTCAATTACCTTCAATTCAATAAACTGAACATTAGACTGCATGTCGATAATATATGTGTCAAGCTAATTTTCAAGTATAATAAGATCTACCTCTGAAAATTTTGAAGGATAAAACTGATCTAGACAGATTAACTTTTCCTTATTGAAAGAAGAGAATGAATCAGCAGGACTCAAACAGGCCAAACAAAGAAGAAGTTCAGTGTTCACATCATCAAATCGATCATCAAGCTCTCATACTTGCCAATCTATCATATTTTTGAATAGCTCATTCTCAAAATGATGGAGATTTGTCATTTCTTGAGCTATACAACGAGATTTGCCGTGAGCTACAAATGCATCAATCATGGTAGGAATAAGAATCTTATACTTATCACAAAATATAGAAACTTCCTTCATCAAAGGTTCTCATCCATGATTTCTCATCGTTCCTAACCTTTTCTTTGATATATCAACTAAAGTCATTGCATTTACAATATTTTGATCTTTTCTTTGCAATGCCAATGACAACTCATTTGTGATCCCTAAAATAGTCTTCATGAGATGCAAAGTAAAAGCAAACTCAAAAGATTGTACCCAATCTAACAAAACATTTGCTTATGCCCTTTACTCAGAATTTGATCAATCTTCAGCAACAAACTTAAATGCCTCAAGAATAGAAGGGAACAAGATAATTATGCTCACCGGTGTACCATAATAAGAGGCCCATCGTGTATCACAAGCCCTTTGGAGACTATGTTCTTGGCGTAAGCTTTTTCCACTTGAAATCTCACCATTTTCAATTGCTTCAAGGATTTTCTAAGATTGTTTTTCATGAAGCATATCTCTATGCTTACAAGATGCTCCAACAGCATTAGTTAAACTGGTGATCATATTAAAGAGCAAAGCAACATTGACTTGGTTCTTAACTACGACGACAAGGGCTAATTAAAGTTGCTGAGCAAAACAATTAACATAGAATGCAAATTTATTATCCTTCATAATCAAGCTCTTAAACCCATTAAACTCACCTCGCATATTGCTAGCTCTGTTGTAACCTTGCCCACGAATTTTTGATTACTTAGCTCATGTTTTGCAAGTAATGACTCAACTGCTGTTTTCAAAGACAAAGAACAAGCATCAGTGATGTGCATAGTCCTAAAGAATCGTTCAATAACGCACCCTTTACCGTTAACATATCAAAGAACAAGAGTCATTTGTTCTTTGCAAGATACATCACGACATTCATAAACCAATATAGCAAAAAAATCATTTCCCAAATCTTTAATAATGGCCTTAGTTGTTTCAAGAGCATAAGCTAATGCTATATCCAATTGGATCATATAAGAAGACAATAATTTATTATTTCCAGGTGTATGTTGCAAGGCAACCTTTTTTATTTCTTCATTATGTCTAGCCAAAAACTTGAGAAGCTCTAGAAAATTCCATTGGTTGCTAAAATCATTTGATTCATCATGACCTCAAAATGTCAAACTTTGTTGCAGAAGAAATCAAACACAATCAACAGAAGCTATCAAACGAGTTTCATGTTGCATTTTTGTTACTTCAGAATGCTTAGTAAAAGAGAATTGAATGTTCTAATTTGAATTCATCAAATCTTCACATTTTTGTCTAGCTTGATTATAAACATTATTGATACCTCCAATATGAACTGAAAGCCTTTCACGTTTTTTCCAATTGTTAAATCCCCTAATAGTAAAAGAATACTCACCTTTTGATTTTTCTCCACCATCATCTCCACACAAATAACAATATAAGTGTAATTTAGCATTTTTCTTCTCACTATATTCCAACTAACTTTTGTATAAATCAAACCACGAAATATTAAATTTACGATTTATCTTACCAAATTTTTTCTGGGGAAATTTATAACCATGAGGTTAATAAGGACCTCTTTGCAAGTATGCTCTTTGAACCTTGTCACGAACACTTAGATGACAGTCAGATATCTTTTTTTGTAGTCCAAGATCAGTAGAAAGATCATTTACATTAATTTCTTTATGAGCTCTTTTTGAGCTTTGCCCAATATTGTTGTAGTCTTCGTTTGGAGTTGATGCTTGTTCTAATGGTTTCTTCCTTGTGAAGTATTTCTCTATCTTTAATCCTCACAAACTGCTGAAAGAGTAAAACAAAAAATTAAGGTCTTAATATCACTTGCTTGCTCGTAAAACAAAAAAGAAAAAAATAGAAAATTGTTTTATTGAAATTTTAGAAATTTTTTTTATTTAGAGAATTGACTGTCATACTCACATTTTTACATTCTCAAGATGAATGATGGAGTTTATAACGCAAAAAATTTATAACCTCACAAAATAAAAAAGGACAAACACATTGTTCATAAAAAAAAATCAAATTGTTAACAACGGATGCCTAGAGCGGCCTACAAAATTTCATAAATTCAATAAATTTATATCCCTAATTAGCCAATATAAAATTACTAACCTTCAAATTTAGGACAGCCAGCCTAGAGAAGACGATGAGAAGCCAAAAAAGGAATTGCGAATTTGTGGGCTGTGGAAATTCGTAGCTTTTCTTCTTATCTTGTGGCTTGGTAATTAGGTTTAAGTATAAGAATGTTAAATTGGCTTAATTGAAAGTTAGTCCTTGAAGTTTATTTGTTGATCAACAAGTGAAGGAAAATTATAAAATAAGGACTATATTAACGAATTTATTACAAATACATCCTATGGTTTTAAAAATTCTAAAAATCTGTGGAACATATATAAGTAAAATAACATATAAAGACCTAATTTTTTAATATATACACATAGGTATCCAAGGGTTTAGAAAAATTCAGTGGGGCAATTGCCCCCACTGCCCCCATTGTAACACCGCCCCTGATTGAAGGGTTGCTTAGTATTTCATTATAATGAATCAAAGAGACTTAACTTTGTTTCAAGAAAAAAAAATGAAGGTTGTATAACTTGCTAGCCAATGGTACCAATTGAGCGTCGAAATGTACTGTCATTAATTAGTATTTAAAAGTAATAGAGGAATGATTATATATCATACACTTTTTTTTTAATTTCTTGACATAATTATTATGTTACGTCAATTATTTTATTGAAATTATTCTCTACTTCCAAGGTCTGGGCATATTATCGATCGCTTATGGGAATTCATATGCAAAATAATAAAAACTAAATGATGGATGGATTATTATTGAACCAACCGATTTGGCTTTAATTAGTTATGTTGAAACAAAACGAGTAGTAATTTTAACTAAAGCATTCAAACTTATGCGTGGTGTTAGTTGTTTTATTTATACTCCTTAGTTGTCATTAATAAAGTTATACTCCCTCCGTCCCATATTTTTTGCACCATTTGACTTTTTCACATAGTTTAATTTTAATTTATTCATATTAGTATTTGTTAGAAAAAAAATTTTAAAAACATATTTAGAAACTATATATCTTAGTTTATCATTCTTATATAAAAGTTCTTTATTTATATACTAAAATGTTGAGAATAAAAAATCATAAATTAATTGCTGAAAAGTGAATGATGAAAAAAATATGGGACAGGAAAGTACTATTCATGTTCATTCTTTCACCTTTGTCTAATACATCAAATTCTAAATCTTTCCTTCGCACATTAATGTACTAGCTTGTTAGTCTTGTTTTTACTTTATTCTCACATGTAATATTACATTTCTATGCATTATATAAGCTAAAACATCTTGAATCCTTACATCGAATTCACCTACAAAATGAGACCAGAACACAAGTACCATAACCACACTTGAGCTCAAGTTAGCTCTTTTGAGTTCCAAACCTAAGACCAACATGATATGACACCAAGAACTTAAAATCAATACCATTTATAGCTACTTAATCAACTTAAAACCAACTCAGTCCAAAGAAAAAAACTTACCTTAGGGTTTATGCCCAAAATATACAATAAAGAGTTCAATTGAAGCTAATGCACCAATAATGAGTTAGAGGTTTTTTTATTTTACTTTGAGACCTTCAAATTTGCTGGAGTTTTGTAGGGTTTGAGAAATTTGCAATAGGTGAGCTCTTGAAGAAAGAGAGCCAGAAAAATTACAAGAGATGAAAAAGAGAAATAATGGTCAACTCTTATTAAAATATCCCAACAACTCCACTATGGCTTACTTCTTGTTTTATTGTCTCTTGGCCCTCAAGGTTTTTTTTTGTTTCAACTTGGCCACTAGACTCTAGGAATGGCAATGAGATGGATTGGGTGCGAGTACCTCCTACCCGCCAGCCATGCCTGCGGATTTTTTTATACCATCCACTTGGTGTATATCCACCAATGGGTGAAATTTCTCACTCATGCTCATTTCCCGTGGGTAATCTATACCCATGGATAATCTGTATACACTTGTTACATAATCAAACATAACAAAGTTCTTCTAAAATGCCTACAAAATCTTCACATTATGCAACAGGTAGGTAAGCATTATGTATTGGTTATTACCAATACTTAATCTAGTAATTAGCTTAATACAAAGACCAATAAAATCTTCCCAATTGAAGCCCTACATGGACATTGCAAAGCAAAGCTCTAGAAAAAGAAAAAAAAAAGATATTAAGCAAGATTGGTTCTAGTCAGCTTTGAAGCTTTTATTTACATGTGCTAATTCTGATTGAGAATTAGGAGTAGAGAGAATCATTTATAGGCATCTTCTGTTTGTGTTGTTTGTTAGTCTTGCTGCATTTTGTAGTCTTTAGGCATTTTAGGCAAATAAGAAAAAGATTTCAACAAAAATTAAAAAGAAAATTCATGACTTGGGACTCTCTCAGAATAAATCGAGTACATATATGCAAAATTGGAACAAATTGAAATAGAGGATTCTCTTCCTATATATTTGCTATTTTAACTTTGTGGGAATGACAAATAAATCCCTCACAAACACCTTAAACCCATCACCCACCCGTATCTGCTAGACAAGTATATTTTGTTATCAACATCTGCCCCATGTGAGTATTTTTACCTTATTTCACTACTAAAATAGCACCATTTCCAACTGCTGACCGTTGGAAATTTTATGTTTCCAACGGCTGGCAGTTGGAAATGGCACAGTTGGAAATCCATTCGTTGGAAGTTTTACTTCCAACGGCCTAGGTTTTAGCAGTTGGAATTTCCAACTGTCAGCCATTGAAAAATAAGCCGTTGTAGAATTTCCAACGGCTGTAGTAATTTTTTTTTTTTTTGTGTTCCAACGGCTTCCAACTGCCTAATAGTCTAGGCAATTGGAAAATTTTTCAACTGCCTAATAGCCTGAGCAGTAGTTGGAAACATTTCCAACTGCCTAATAGCCTGAGCAGTTGGAAAATTTCCAACTACCCAAGCTGTTAAGCAATTAGAAATAAGCTCGGGCAATTGGAAAAAGCAGTTGAAAATTTGGCCATATTTACTTTCCGTTTCAAATTATTTTTTCATTTATTGTACTGTTCATTCGAATTGAATGTTTGCTTTAAACTTTAACCTATTATATTCTAGATAATTATATCGTTTGCAGTCAAATTTTTTACTAAAATTACATAACAATATATATAAAATGACATAAAAAGTTATACAATTCAAATTACTACATCATGATATAAATGTACTTATAAATCCATACATAAGCATTTATAGTAAAAATTACATGGTTTCATTCTCCAACTAAATGTTTGTTTGTTAATAAACACACAAGTAGCATGATATACCTGATATATTCTTAATCCGATCTCGAGTCATCATCATCATCTGCAGGAGGCGTGGGCGGGGGAATGCCAATTGACTTATATATGTACTCGAGCTCAGCTCGTTGTCTCCTCTTCAGATGCTCTAGCTTCCGCTCATATTGTGATGCTTGTTGTGCAGTTTGCTCGGCTACGACTCGCTGTACTTGTTCAGTGAACTGCGGAGTCTATGTGACATCAACATGTGCTGCATGAGTAAGTGTTGGTCATCGTCGTCCAGGCACAACATGTTGTTCTGATCCAAGTCCAAATACACGGCCTTTTTTCCTACCCCCCGCAGCTGCACTCATAATCGCAACCTCATCTATGTCAGGTGCGCCACCTTCGTCATCCGCCTGCTGCGTTGCTTCCTCAATCTCAGCAGTTATTATTGCCTACATAAAGAGTAACGATAAGTTATTAGTATGAACATCAGAAATTAAGGCTGTAATTCTATAGCATGATAATTACCGCAACTTCTTCAGTGCGCCTGTTAACGTATTCCCCGCTTTTTTTCTTATGAGTTTGCTGCATCACCTTGAACAAGCCAAGATCCCTTTTCTCCGGATCTTTTTCACGCTACATTGGAAACGTACTAACATTAATATTTTTACGAAGTAAATAAGTTGAATTTGAATTAACAGATTATGATAATTTTACCATTCATTCTCAGTGTTCAGTTATTGAAACCGAACCTCCTGCATAAGTAGCACTTGTTGCACCTGTTGAGTTAGATGGCTGCGATGATGAAGCTCGCATTGTCTTCCCCCTTGCCAATCGCTCGTTAAACTTCGTTGAAGCCCACCATTCCTCCATTTTATGCATACTGTGTGTCGATCATAAAAGATGCCCTTGCTCGCTGTTTTTTCGAATTTTTCTCCCGTCAGATGTCACCCAGTGTGAATCGGTAATGACTCGCCGCCATCATATGCCAAACGCGATAAACCTCATTATGGTCAGCTGGATCCCACTCACATAATTCCTACACGTTTTTATAAAAAAATATATATTACATTGCATAGTTGGCAACATGGTTGATAAAGTTAAAATAGTGCGAAGAAAGTGCAAACCTCAAATACGCCCCACCACACTTGAATATCTGCCATGCTTGCGCTCTTCCAGTCATGATGTCTCTTGAAATGTATGGTAAAGCATCTAGTCACCAACCGTATTGCTCTTGATGGAAGGAAGCTACATGAAGTGCATGTTTTGAGACAATACATATTATTATTTTACTGAGACTTCACATACTCGATGTTAATTAAACTATTATGGTTCAAAAGGGTGCAATACTTACGTGTTTCTGTGAAGTCTTATCCGTAAGCGCACCTAAATCGGGCCTTGGGATACCGCTGACTGACCAATGGAATTCCCACCATCGGGTGAAACTACAGGGGTCGGAGTATATTTACTTTACTACTACTCTTCGAATAAAATTTATTCTTTCAATTATTATATATTTGCACTATTTGTATTATAATTATGGTTACTCTTATTGGATTTATTATTAGTATAATTATAATAATAATAATTATTATTATTACTATTACTTTACTACTAAGCTAAACAATAATATTTACTCTTTCAATTATTATATATTTTTACTATTATAATATAAAATAATAATAATTAATATTATTATTATAATTAGTCTTATTGGATTTATTATTTGTATAATAATAATAATAATTATTATTATTATTACTATAACTTTACTACTACTCTTAGAATAATATTTATTCTTTCAATTATTATATATTATTAGTATTATTTTTATTATAATATTCATTATTCTAATTATTATTACTCTTATTGGATTAATTATTAGTATAATTATAATTATTATTATTATTATTAATACATTTACTAGTACTACTCCTAATACTATTGTTACTATTATTATTATTACTATTACTTTACTACTACTCTTAGAATAATATTTATTCTTTCAATAATAATGTATTATTACTATTATTATTATTATTGACATATATTATTATTCAAGGTCAAACTTAATCAAATAAACTTATTTAAATAGAAATATTTTGTACATTTATATTAATTCCAATTATGAAAACATTGTAAGAATAAATCCAATTAAACATTATACATACTAACAATATGTATTACCTAAACAATTGACAATCAAACTAAAGATTTGGTATTTTTAAAAATACTAACTACTTTCACACATAAATATACTACCTAAACTATGTGCTTAAAACAGTAAGTATTTCCTAATTTATAAATATACTAACTAATTTCACAGACAAATATATACTACGTAAACAATTAACTTAAAACTAATTATTCCTACGGCGGAAAGATACTAACTAATTTCACACCAAAATATACTACCTAAATAATTTACATAAAACTAATTAATTATTATTTTTAAATATACTAACTAATTTGACACATAAATATACTATCTCAGCAATTTACTTAAAACTAATTATTTCCTATTTTTAAATATACTAACTAATTTTACACATAAAAATACTACTTAAACAATTTAGTTTAAAACTAATTACTAACTAACTAATTTCACACATAAATATACAACCTAAACAATTTACTTCAAACTAATTATTTATTATTTTTAAATATACTAACTAATTTTACACATAAATATACTACCTAACCAATTAACTTAAAACTAATAATTAAATATTTTTAATTATACTAACTAATTTTACACATAAATATACTACCTAAACAATTTACTTAAAACTAATTATTTTCTATTTTTTAATTAATCCTGAAATTAAGAAAAACAGTAAGAAAATGGACATAAATGTTAAATTATAATGGGTAACCCAAATACTTCACATCCAACCATCAACAACTACAAATCACATACATTTCACATATTTCAAACCAAAATACCATAAAATTAATCCGGATTTTAACTATTATTTGGACAAAAAAATTTAAAAATACGTATGTAACGAACTAACCTCAAATCTGACAGTTAACTTCCTTCAAATCCCTTGAAAACAAGCAAAATCAAAACACATTATCAACAAACAAAGCACTACGCAAATCCGCGAAAAACCAATGGAAAAAATTCAAAATAAATCCCAACTAACCTACAGATCAAGCAAAACCATACCAGATCCATGTCAAAATAAGCTCTAGGAACTTGATTAACCCCTTAATCGAAGAAACGAAGGTGCTGTGTGTGCGTGTGCGAGGAAGGAAGTCGCAGAAATGAGAGAAACGCGTCTGGGAAGAAGACGATCGCCTGCACGGGGGGCAGGGTGGTGATTTTAAATTACTAATTTCCAACGGCCTTGGTCATTAGAAAAATATTTCCAAAACGCACCATTTAATTTAATGATTTTCCAACTGTTGAAGCCATTGGAAGCTGAGGGATGTACTAATCACTTTTCCAACGGCTTCAGCCATTGGAAATGTTGAAAACAAAAATTGTATATATATTTTTTTTTCCCAACAGTTATGGTCATTGGAAATAGAACAATTAAATGCCTAAAATCCTGATAATGACTTCCAACGGTTAAAGCCGTTGGAAATTAAAAAAGTTTTTTCCCTTCACGCAAAATACCAACGGTTTTATCTATTGGAACAATTTCAGCATAATTTCGCCTAAAATCCAAAATTTCCAACGGCTAAAGCCATTGGAAAATTATCCTCATGATGGACCAAACAAACAAATTAATTATAACTATATATTTTCCAACAGCTTAAGTTGTTGGAACTCCTATATATAAAAAATGTGCTAAAAAACCCAGTAGTTTACCCATTTTCCAATGGCTCAAGCCGTTGGGAATATTATATATAAAAAACACACGTTAGTTAAAACTCATAGTACATACTTTCCAACGGCTTTAGCCATTGGAATTATTATATATATAAAATTTGAAAAAAATCCCATTAGTTTCCCTAATTTCCAACGGCTAAAGCCATTGGAAATATTATATATATTATCTAAATTTAATCTCGTAAAAGTTCCAATTGCTAAGCCGTTGGAAAAAGTTTTGTCTTCATTCCAACGGTTTTGGCAGTTGGAAATTAAGGTTTTTTTAGTAGTGTTTACATGTCCGTCACAAATGGATATTCATGGGCAGTGGATTTTTCCCACCTGTCTGCAATCCATACTAGACTCACACTAAAAACCGTGCCACCTTGGCACCAAAGATTATTTTTTGCCTTCCACACTTAGCTTCTAGACACTTAAGCCTCTTAAAACATAAATGGCTCATTTGAAAACCTTAAGCAATTTTTATGCTTTTTCCTCAAAGTTGGTTCTAATAGCTAAAATAAATTCTAGTTTAACTTATTCAATCAATAATCCTTGTATGACCGTAGTTCCATCAAAATTAAACTCATGCCAATCACACATGTCAACATTACCATTTTACCCTTATAATTTTTAGGTGTCAAACCACACTTAAGAACTCATCTTTACTTTACTTAGCTTGTCTTTCTTACTTAATAAAATAATAATTTGAGGCATTTAAGATTACTTAAATAAAACATACTTACTAGGTTAAAGCTAGTCATTGACTAAGAGAGTTGTCATATTTAATGTGCGGCAAAGTTCCTAATAGCTATCCATTAGAAATTTTCAATAGCCATCGGTTGACAAATTGTCTAACAACATTTTGAAGGAAAAGGCAAAACTTCATTAAGCATTAAAACTTCAATACAAATACACACAGGCATACATAAAGGAAAAAAAATCACTATAATCCAAAAACCTGGTTACACCAACTCAATGCAACTAACTGGGGCAAGGGAATCCTCAAGGATTGAATACACACATCTATTTTAATCTTCATAAAAATATCATCAATCGACCTTTTCCTATTACCATGAGTCCTGTTGTTGTGTTCCTACCAAATGTGATATAAAACAGTAGAAAAACAAGCTTGTTTCACTTTACGAACTAAATGTCTACCTTTCAACTTTAAAGCAAAAGTACTCCAAGCAATACCACTGCCTCTAACCATTTTCATATGGAGCCAAACAGTTAAGCATCCCCAAATCTACTCAAGAAACATGCAAGAGAGTAAAACATGATTTATAGAGTCCTCCGCCTTTGCACAAAGATAGCATCTACTGGGAAGATTGATGCCCTACCTCTTTAATCTCATTTGAATAGGTGAGCCTAGCTACATAACTTGGCACATCAACATATTATGTTTAGGCACTACAACAGAATCCCAGCATAATTTATACCAACCAACAGGTTGGCCTTTGTCTCTTAGAATTTCATGTCTTCCTTTGCACGCAAGCATTAGAAATGACTGTATCCATCATCATAATAACCGTGTCAATTGTTATCTTTTGAACATCTCACAATTGATTGTTTTTCAGATGTTGACTAATATCAATGTTTAAATTTTTTATTGTTTCATTTTATTTCTTATTTGATAAGTTTCTCAATTTTTTTTCTCTGATAATTTATTTTATTTTTTATTACAAACAATCATCCTAATCTTTTATTTCAATTTTCTGTTAAGAAGCTTTGAAAGAAAAATTTTCATTGGAATTTGACTTGGATTTCACCACTATAATACAAATTTATTTATTCTAAAATGTTTGTGAAACCAGAATTATTTTTTATGGTTTTGACAACTGACCATAGATTATGGAAGATGAAAAGCTTGAATAGTAAAATGATAAACTTACTAAATATATGCAGATTTTGTAAAGACTTGGGACAATCCAAAACAATAAATATTATAAAGAACGGGACATATGTAATTCTATATCCGAGTCCAGCAAATCTAAACTCACCCAGAAAATATTGAATGAAGAAATCTGTTACATAAGTTCAAACTTAACCCATGGCAAAACACATGATACATGTAGTAGTTATGCCAATCGGAATGCTCAGATGGTTGAAAAAAATCCCAATATTGGTGCCTCTTTAACTGCATGGCTAACAAGGACCTGCTTGGTGCCTATTTAGCTGTCACAGACAAGGATTGTCTGCATGCTTATCCATGGAGACCTTGTTCAAAGCCAATGGTGATTAATTAATTCTATTACACCTTTATGTGGCTCATAGTGCCTCAAAGACTTGTTTGATCCAAAATATCACATATTCCATGGAAAACCTGCAGGATCGCTATGTCCTAGTGATAGTATGACGTGTAGAGTCTCATAGATGAATTCCTGATGAATTGGGCCGATTGGGTAAAATCGAAAAAGAAAATACGGAAATAGGTGCTACGTAACCCACAACTTTTGGAAGCCGTAATTTTTGCTTTAGCTTTCATAATTACTATATGTCATTTACGAGTCAAAGGTTTTGTTCTCTATAACCGCATTACAAAGGTCAAAATTCTTTTATTTTGAGGGATACACAAGCCCCTGAAATTTATGCCATTTTCTTTGTAAACTTATAAATAGAATCTCTTATATTATTATTTATTTTACATTAATGATATTAAGGTATTTTACTTTGCTTTAGTATTCTCTATAAGTGGATTTAGTCTCGTTTGTTTCTTTAATTAAGTGCTTTGCTTCATCAAATGTCATATCTCTCTGGGTGACATCTCTGCCTACTTTGCAAGCTCTTTACTTTCCCCTAACTCTTCAAATTTCGTTGCTTTGGCTACAATATATATATATATATATATATATATATATATATATATATATATTACACTTTTGCTATTAAACCTAATAAGTAGAACAAGTACCATTGACCTTGCCGAGCCAATGGTTTTATAACATCGTACCAAAACAAAAACCAGACTGATCAAGAATCCAAATCCATGCACGCATGAACCTTTGACTTTATCTACTTCAACATATATAAGTCTCACGAAACAAAGTTCTTCGGATCTTAATTATACATGGTTTCTTGGCCGCCTCACCCGCAAGATGTGTCACCATCATCTATTTCTTGCATGTTAATTCACCTAACGGATCGGCCCCTAAGACCGAAATTTGTTAACTACTGTTCAAGGACAAGATGGATATCTGTGTGTATATAGTCAAACGGGTTGCATTAAGTGGTTTTTCTTAAAGCTTTTTGAGTCACACGTGCACATGGAAAGCTGGTTGGATGTCGCGGGGGATGGTTATATATACATGTCATTACAAGTCCTTAATATTTACCCAACTGATCAATCTACCAGCATTGATCTCAATATTAATATTTAATGCCCCATTAGAAGGCATTTCTGAATAACTTACCTCCTAATTAAATAAAAACTTAAAATAACTCGTGCTCTCAACTTGGTAAGACGGTGCACTTTAATTACTTGCTAATCCTGTAACCACGCTTCTACTTCCATTGGATAAAATCCGTTGAAAATCCCCAACCTTTTATTTTTCATCATATTTTTCATCCCTAACCTCATGAATGCCTCGATAGCTTGCCCAACCTTTGGAAAAAGCAAATAACTCTTTCCTAATTTGAACTTAGACCCCTAGCTTATCCCAATCAATTCATTCTTTGTATTTTGGTAATTATTGACCCTAAAAATTTTGGGACGCACGACAAACATATAAAACAAAAAATATAGGACTTCTTTCATGGGAATTAATAATAACTTTTTAATTTATAAAACAATAACATTTTAGCTCATATAAAAAAATCATAAAAAATTAATTACTTTCGGAAAAGAATTGTATTCAGGTGATTATTAATTAGATATAGCATTAGCTTTCAAATAGCATCTATTCCAGATAAAAAATTAGTATAATTAATGAAAACAATGGATTATCTTTAATGGGAAAAGAACACATACGATCATATTTCTAAAAGCATGAACTCTCTTATTTACGACAGTGGATACCCTTGGTAAAAGCAATAATATTGGATATATACAATACGAAACTACATTAATTAGACACCTATGAAAAACATTGAGTCCTCTAAATAGTATACGATATTCAGTACTATATTTCATATATATAATATCTAACACTATTTCAAACACCAACTGATACTATTTTGTGAGTTTCCATTTATGGCTAATGTGTGAGAACATACTTTAGGGAGAAAACCATGCACTAGTTTACCTAACCCACTAGTTGAACTTGCATACTACGTATCTTTATCGTTTCCTTTTCCTACAAGTAACATGGAATCCACTATAAATAGGGCAATAAGAGGCCAGTTGTAGTAAAAGCAACAAGGAAACAGATACATACACCAACATAAATATATAGCACTTCATCGATCAAGTAGTTAGTTATAAGATGTCTCACTTGAACAAAAACGTTGTCACTGTTTGTGTTGTGCTGATCATGTTCATGCTGCAAACGCCGCCGTTTCAAGCGCGAACAGGGCCGTGGGAAGGCAGGAAGCATTTGGCTTATCATCTGTCTTTGAGCAGTCCGACAACCTTGTCCCCTGCTACAACGTCCCTCCCGGATGAAGCTGGCGAGCATGTCCACGACCAGCAACCCGGCGTGACCCCCTTGTCTGATGGATTATCGAGGTCGGTTCCAAGTCCCGGGATGGGGCATTAGGTTTGCGGCGGCCGGCAGTCATCTGGCTATAACTAGCCGCCACCTTCAGCTGGTATATTATCATGGTTCGAAACATACAATTGAAGGGTTACATAGTATTTAATTATAGTAAAGAGACTTTCTTTAAAGAAAAAATAAACAAAGGTTATTTGACTTTACTAGCCAATGGCGCCAATTCAGTGTGGAAATGTACCGTTATTAGTATTTAAAATTAATAAAGGAAGGATTATATATCATATACTACTTTCTTGGCATAATTATTGTGTTTTTCTTTCAATTATTTTATTGAAATTATTCTCTACTTTCCAAGGTCTGGGCATAATATATTGTTGCTTAAGGGAATTTGTATGCAAAATAATAAAAACTAAATAATGGACGGATTATTATCGAACCAACCGATTTGGGTTTAGCTATGTTAAAAAAAATCTAGTAGGAATTTTAACTAAAGCATTCAAAACTTATGCGTAGTGTTAATTGTTTCATTTATGCTCTTTAGTTGTCATTAACCAAGCCATAATGTGACCATATGGGGCTTTCGAAATTATTAATTGAAGATAAGACAAAAGTTGCATTTTGGCTGAAAAATATTGTAAATCTGGTGCATGGTGGGCTGGGACATTACAGAGACTAATAATTGGACACGATTTTGATAGTTTGTGAGTTATTTGGAAATTTATTTTAGTTCAAGGGCCAAAAGGTCATCCTTCAAATAGTTCAGCGGCTGATTGGGGATTAAGGAAAAATTGCACGTTAATTCAGTTAACATAGTTAGAGTCTTTTATTAACATGGAAAACTTTAATTCTTTAGTCGGCTTTCATTTTTGGTTTTTTGTACTTATACTGTCGTTATTAGCTATACTTTTCGGGCTTGACCTTTCCTAACTCAGTGATGGATTCTGGTCCATGCCCTAGATGGGCTACACTGGTCTAACCCACCCACATACTATAACCAACTTATAAGTTGAAGCTTGAAGCCCATTGTTTGGCTGTTTTTAATCTCAAATAACCTTTTAATTATACTCCTCCATCTCACATTCTTTCCAATATTTATTATTTTAAGATGTTGTAAGTTTTTGTAACATTTTCAAATTTTGTAAATTATTTTATGATATTACCTTACCCTTCCAACATTTTTATGATATTACCTTGCCCTTCAAAGTATCATTTTAATGTCAACATTTTTAATCTTTTTTACCTACATGCAAAAAGTGAAGAAATAAAGTGAGAATAATACACAAATATTGTATCCTTTTTTAATCTACATGCTAAAACCACATATTTTAAACAACTCTCGATGGAGGGAGTAATAGCTAGAAGTTAGAACTAGAATTATTTTTGTATATGTATATTAATACATGTCTTTCCTTCAAGAAAATAGTTTAATTATAATAGTTATATGAACTAGAAATATTTTTTAAGTCCATAATGACCAGCAAACTTCTTTACGCACTAGCTAACTTACATCTTCCATATTACACGTTGTCTGCAAATCTATATAATTTGTTTTAGGGTAAATGCCACAAGTTGTCCTTAAACTATATCTCATATTACTTAATCATCCTGAAACTATTAGGCATTGCACCAATCGCCCTTAAACTATTTAATTTTTACTATTTCATCATATCGTCAACTAAACCGTTAAAGATTGATAGAAAAGTAATGTCACTTTAGCAATCACATAATTTTTTCATCCATATTTAACGGTTTAGTTGACGACAGGATGAAATAATAATAATTAAATAGTTTAAGGGCGATTGGTGCAACGCCTGATAGTTTTGGGATAATTAAACAATATTGGTATAGTTTAGAGGCAACTGATGTTATTTACCCTTTGTTTTAATATACAAAAAATCGTTTAAAAATTATCCCTTCTTAAAAATTTGGCCAAAGTAGTTATTAAAATGGATTATGCGTTACTTAAACTCACAATAACAGATCCAAAATTTTTATAAAGGAAGGTCTGCACTCAAACTCAAATATTAAATGCTAGTATTACATAATGAAACTTATAAATTCGCATATGTAACATAATGACTCAAAATATTTTGTAGAGGAAAATCTGAAAAAATGTTCTGATTTAACATTTATATTTTTCTGCCTTTAGTTGACTTGTTTTAATGAAATATGGAGAAAATGGATGAGATGTTCATATTGTAGTAGAATGTAAAAGAAAAAAATTTCTTTTAACCCGTAAACTTTTACATTGTTTCTCACTTGACTCATTGACTTTATTTTATATCCAAATAGCTTCTTAATTTTTTCATATGTTTGAAGAGAAAAAATAGTAACAAAAAAAGTTAGAAGCCTAGATAGGAAAAACATTTTGAAAGTTTAGGGATCAATATAGGACTTCTATCATTTTAATTGTTAATAGAGAAAAGAAACTAACTCACTTTTTGTTTTCTTTAAGATAAGAGTAACACATTTATTTGTTCTAATAGATATTATAAAAATGATGTGGGTCCACTAAAAAAATTAAAGAAAATTTAATTACTAATTATGTGTTTCTTATTATTCTAGAAAAAGGGTTCCATATAATATATGTAAGTATGCCACTGTAAGTCGGAGCAAACAAATTTGATGTGCATTTTCATTTCAGCTATTAACCCGGCCACAAGACATGAATATTCCTTATAATGGTCAAGCAAAGCATAAACCCACTAAGCAAGAAACCAAAGTTCCAAAAAGGTTAGAAACAGAAACATACTAGGCCCCCCTTTCTAAAAAACGTATAATAACAAGTGAACATATGCTTTGCATCAGAAGCCAAGAAATCCAAAAGGAGGCTAAAGCTTCTCTGCCACAGCTTGTAAAGTTTCTTCCCAAGTTAGCCTACAAATACCCCAACCCATTGGACCCTTTTGTCACCGTTCTTAGTTTCACAGGAGAAAAGATTTCAACTTCTGTGCTTGGGGCTGAAAACCTCGCTGCCCATTTGTTATTTTACAATGGCAAACAAGCTTTTCACATCAGATCAACAAAATAAAGCTTTGCATTTGATAGGACTCTTCTTTCTTCTGTTTCTGATGCAGCAAGGAAACGCCAGAGAGTTCACGGTTGGAGGTTCCAATTGGTCGGTTCGAAATGGTACCAATACTGAGACGTATAACCATTGGGCAGAGAGAAACAGGTTTCAGATTAATGACTCCCTGGGTATGTAAGATGCTGAATTGTTCGTAATGTTTAGTAGTTCTTTTGATCACGACATAAACTATTGTCTTCTGTTAATTTCTTGATGTTTGTTCTGTTCTTACTTCACACACACGCAACAGTCTTCATCTACCCACCGAACGACGATTCGGTCCTCGTTGTGACTCTGGATGCCTACACCAACTGCAACACAGACTCGCCGCTGGAGAAGTTCACTGATGGTCACACGGTGTACACCTTCAGCCATTCTGGACCCTTCTACTTCATCAGTGGCAACAAAGACAGCTGTCTCAAAAATGAGAGCCTAATAGTTGTTGTCATGGCAGACAGAAGCAACAGGTCTACAAGTCCTGCTACAAACTCTACAACAACAGCATCACCACCTTCACCACCACCTTCCAGTGAGACAGCACCAACCCCCGCGCCATCTCCACCATCCCCTGCACCATCTGGGTCTGGGAAAGGGACACCTTCACCAGCACCATCCTGTGAGTCTCCTACAGTTATGTCGAGTGTCCCAGCTCCGGGTCCTTCAGCAGAGCAGTCTCCACACAAAAATGCTGCTTCCTCTGTGTTTGTCAGCATTGGTGGTTTTCTAGGAGCCGCTGTTGCTTCATCACTCGTTCTAGCATGACAAGAAATGGTCCTAATCTATATATTCTTTCAATTTCGTTTCCTTAATTACTGTCATCTTTTGTTCTATATGATTTTTCAGATCTTGGGCCACCCAGGTTCAAGTTCAACAGCGTCTTTCCGATAATCTGATGATTGTTTGCCACAATTGAATGAGGGATAAACATGTGTGGTTGTATAGTTTTGTGTGTGCTTGTTTGTAAACAGAATGGAATAAATGAATTTCTGCTGTGTCCAATTGCTTCTTTGATCCATCAACTTATCAACTGGCTTATTTTCACACTGAACATAGGTTACCCATGTTGGATTTGTTCCAAAGAAAACCTTAATTTTGATGATGACAAATGATGTGTGTTAATAATTTTAATCTCACTTCTCTGGTCAAAATAATGTTAATTGAACTTATGCTTAATTTTCAAGTGTGTCAAGTGATTATCTCAAAAAATATGTTTTAAGAATATTGAGGAAAAATTGCTTTTGAAAAGAAACTAGTTTAAATCAAGTTTGATTTCCAAATGACAAGTGTTTTTAAGTTGTTTTAAGTTTAATCCATTAAAGTCACAGTTTAACAGGTGTTTCCTTCACCCAAGTTTAACTTGCTCCCAAGGTTATGCTTTAACACGTTAAACTGGTTAATTCGAATTTTAAGTTTCCTGTGACTTTTTGAAGAACATCAGGTAACGCGTTAAAAATTGATTTTAACCTGTTAAATTGAAGTCTGAAGGCTTGCGTTCAAATGCTTCAAGTGGCGCGTTTGAAGTCAAAGATTCAAATGGCACTTGGACGAATCAGAGGGTGCCACCTGTACATCCCTGCAACGCATTAAATGCTTTGTCTTCAGCTGCTTTTGACCGTTGAAGGGAGAAGTCGAGTTTAACCCATTAAACTTGAAACTTAACGCGAAATCTGGAACTTGCACAAAAAACAGAGCAACGGTCACCAGAATTTCAGGAACTTTTCCAAACTTCCCCAGAAGGTTTCCAACGTCTCTTTAGCCCCCCATAAGAGTATAAAAATATGGAGAAACACTTTGGAAACAACTCTTGGCAACTAGAAAAGAGATTTAATCTTCAATGAGCTTGAGTTTGAGAAATGCTAAGAGATTAAGCTTTCACTTGTATATCTAGCTTGAGTGCTATTGTGTGAGCTTGTGAGTTTGTAAACATTCAAAGTCTTAGAATCTTTTGAATGTAGAGTGGTTTCTAGTGAGCTTTGAAGAAAATTAGAGAGTGGTTTCTAGTGAGCCTTGGAGAAAACTAGAGATTGGTTGGGTGTGAACCTTGAAGAAAACACTATTGTAATATTGAATTGTAATATTGATCAAGAGATAGTGGAGGAAATCTCAAGTGGGCAAGCTTGAGGAGAGGACGTAGACTCCGGTTGGTCGAGTTGAACCTCTATAAATCCCGGTGCACTCTTTTCTTTATTCTCTTTTATTTACTTGCTTTATTTGTGCTTAGCTTTACTTGGTTTGTTCTTAATCTTTGGTTAAGTGAATTTAGTTGTAAATTTTGATTTTGCTAAAGTTTTTAAAACAACCAATTCACCCCTCTCTTAGTTGCACTTGGGCCAACAACTCAGAAGATTTATGAAGAATTCAAGAGTTGTTTACAAATGAACCAAAGTTCTAGACCTTTGTATCAAAATCAAAAAATTTCCCAAGTTCTATCTTTCTCATCATTACAAATGTGTTATGAAGAATTGAATCTACAATCCCAGCAACCTGACAACAAAGGGGCAGATTAATTATTATTACCATCTACTCTCTGCAGAAGAACAAAGAAAGTAAGTATACTGACCGTGAAAACTCCTCCTACTATTGCACAGACATTGGTGATAAAATGAGAGAAGGATTTCGAGTTTTCGGTTATTAACACCTGAGTTAAAAAAAAAAAAAAAGGTACAGAAACAGTTTCCATGAGACAAATCAAAGCATGATCTTTCTGCGCCACTTCAGTAGTTGATTTAGCACCTAAATAAGTTACTGGTAACTGCTTTGTCAGTCCAAATCAACTAATGATTCGGGTTGGCTAGAGATGGTTATGCTTAGTAGAGGATATTTGAAGTGGGAATAATGGGAAAGAAAGTCCACCAAAGTTACAGTAAATTGGTTTGTAACAGAACCTGCATAGGTGATGGCTGCAGATGAAATTTCGTGACAGGTATGTACATGGTCTCTGCCAGACTGCTGTGAGCCGTGAACTCATACTCTTCGAGTAGTGTATGCTCACCAGAATATCTTCTAGTCACGACTTCTGTTTTAACTATTTGAAGGTAGTGTTCTATCTGCAAATGGAATTAGGAGCAGCAGCTGAAGCAACAACCATAAGAGCAATATAACAGCAGTTAAAGCTCTAGCAAAAGGCTTTAGTTAAATTTGTTAAGACTTACAGTGACATTTCCTCCTACATTGTGCTGGTTAATGAATGCTTGCCCATTCAACTTGTATCTACTCCGACCTAGATAAGGCACTACTTGCTTCACATCACTTAGTGCCTTGGGCGAGATCTTTCGGCCGAATGAAATATGAGATATGATATGTGACAAGTTCATTTGAGAAGTATCAAATGAATGGGACCCTGAATGAGCAGAGAAGATAAGAAAGCCTGGAACCTGAAAAACACAGGCATTTTCTTTCAGTACAAACCATTTCAGTCATAAAATTTAGTAGACAGACAGATCTATCAGAGCCAGCAGTTACCTGCTTCACAAGCACATACCCTTCAAATCTACATCCTCCGCTCAGAGGTGCTGGTCTTTTTGTTGTATGACTAGATTTATCATCCGAAGTTTGTCTCTGTGAATCCAGTGGAATAGTTGCAATCAAACCCTCCATCGCCTGCAAAAGACCGAGTTATGAAAAGTTCTCACTAGTTAAGAACACTTCTGCATGGTGACCCGAAACTTAAGATGTTTGCACCTGAACCAGACTATCTGTGTTACGATCTCCATAGTAAGATTCATGATCATGCTGCCCATTATCCTCTCTGTACAGATTAACATAGTACAGGTGCATAAATGTGGATTTGAAACAGATGATGTCAAAGGAACAGAAACAATATACAATAAAACTAGATGTCATTTAAGCAGCAGGAAGAAGTAATCTCATGAAACCAAGATCAGATAACATCTGTTTTAACTAAATCTATAAATTTTCTACCTACTCTGATGCTAAGAATGTCATTTATGTAGGTAGGAGAGTTTCCCCCAACAATTTTTACATGTCACAGATTTGTGTCTCAATCATAAAGCCAAGGCACTTGGTTTCATTTATCAAAACAAAAGGGAGAAACCAGTTTGTTTTACCTTAAATTGTTTCCTTTGCGGAAAATGCGAATTGATGGATATCCTTGAATGTGATGTCTGAAAGTCCAAAGCAACAGAACACAAATGAATTCTAGAAGAAAGAGACGGTCGAATGAACAAAAAATGAGACAGGCTATGAGAATTACGACAACAAGAACCAAATTATTCTACATCTTAAACACAAATTATGTGATATGGTCCTGCTCATATAGCTAGAACATATCCCCAAAAGCTAACTTGTTGGGTAGAGGGTACCAAAGACTACATAAGCACCTATTTAGACACTTTTGTAAGCCATGTTGGGTCTTTGGTGACACTTCCCCTTAACTAGGTTAACTATAAACACCTTACATGTAACCCTCCAGAGATTTTCAACGAATCTTCCCAAGTCCTTCTGCTTCCCAATATCTAGATGACAGTGCCATTGCAGCAAGTACCAGGTTCACAAACTCTTTCACAAGATTTTCCAATGGGGTGTCTTGACTCTTGACATTTTATTTGATAAAACAAGAATTTGATATCCATACAAGGTTGTAGTCTGAGTGTTATTGACCCGTATGGGTGGAGCTAGAAAAGTTGGTCACTGGTACCTCTTGCACAATTCAGTTTCTATAGTGCAATCAACATGGCCCAAAAGAACAACCGCATACAGGTCCGGATCATATCTGCAGAAATCAAGCATGCATGACATGTATCAGCAAGGACACTCCTCCATAGAAACGCATTCGTTACAAATCTGCCCATAATGAAGTGAAAAACATGCACGTTAGAACCTTTCTCTCATGATTTTGGCTGCTTTCTCCCAGGAAGGTTTCTGAAACCAGAAAGGAAAAGTGTTTCAGCACAAATATGTGACTCTACTAGTGTGATTAAAGCGGTTATTCATGATGTAGTTGGCTGCTGAAACATTAAACATTTCTTTTGCAGATAGATATGTACGAGAAACACTTAGGAAAACAAATTAAACCACTTGTAAAAATATGCAGTGATGGCGAGGTTACCAAGCGATTACTCCAATAGCACCAAGGAGCAAAAAAGTTGACAACCAAAACTGGAAACCTGAAAAGCGAGGTTCATACCGTGGTCAATAGTGTAACTATAATTTGTTGAACATTTAAAATTTGGTGTTCATTATTTCTGAATTCTGAAGATGGGGAACACCTAACATTGTGAAAGAATTTCAGGGTGAGGAAGAATAAGACTGCAGACTGGTTTCTTCAATGTATATGAAGAATCTTTTGGTTTAAGTAAGATGAAAATAGCCTTGGCCAAGACATGCAAAAGTCGCACAAATGTGAAGTTGACTTCAAAATAACTTATTTCTATTTTTACATTTTTTTTACCCAGAACTAATTTTAATTAAAAACCAATATTATGTAGCTACAATAATCCATTGAAAATACAATTTTTGTAATCTTACTAGATTTTTATAAATTTTTCTAGTTCAAGGCAGTAAAAAAAGAAAAATTCATAAAAAGTTAACAACATAATAAAAATTTACTTTCAAATAGACTATTGTATCTATATATTATTGGCTTCTACATGGAATTAATTTTAGGTAAAAAAAATGTAAAAATAAAAATAAGTCGGTTGGTTTAATTTAAAACAAATTGGCCAATAGTGAGATTCTTAGTAAGAGGGATCTGTCAAAAACAGTTCTTATACATCCTCTATTGTCCAATGGGCACAAGGAAACCACCGGTAGTAAAAAGTAAGAACCAGGTAAGAATAGCTAGAAGTAGCAACTTTAAGAAACATTCAAAAATAGCCTGAAGTATCAACTTTAAGAACTATGTAAAGATAGCTAGAAGTAGCAACTTTAAGAACCATGTAAGGTTAGCTAGAAGTAGCAACTTTAAGAACCATATAAGGATAGCTAGAAGTAGCAACTTTAAGAACCATGTAAGAATCGCTAGAAGCAGCAACTTACTTAAGAGCAACAGAATCAAAGTTGTCACCCTTTAACAACACAGAGCCTTCAACAGATTCATCAACTTCATCCCCATGATTGATGTATTGTGAAAGAGGTTCAGGAAGACACTCGGCACCTATAGGCCTTAGATTGTGATCTATTGAGAACTTTCGTACCGTCTTTGTTATATTTAACCTGTTCTGAAAGAAAGAAAGGGAGAGACACAAATGTAGAGCTGTATGCTGTGAGCATCAGAAAGAACTAGCATATGCTTCCAGAAGAATTATGCATATGGAAGGTACAACAGCATCCGGATTATTCATTAGATTGAGAAACAAATACACAAAGCAATCTAGAAAATAATGTATAAATAGAAGATTAAGCTTCTGTTTGTCTTTTCATTTTCATTGCTCTGGTGTGTTAGATGTATACAAACTTACAGTTCCCAGCACATCACTCACGTCAACAGATGCAAATTCACATGAGAGAGCAGGAAAGCTGCAGAAAAGTTGAGTTGGAAGAGGAATTCAATCAGTTTGACCCAAAAAAGTTTCCAATCTCCACTGCAAGAGCCATAACATATTACAGCAAAAAAATTACAAGAACAAAATTATATGCTTACAAGTATATACATACAGAGAAACTAATCTATTAAAAGTTAAAATTTTGAGTTGGTCATTCACTTTGTCATTACCAACATAAGCTGGTTGTAACAGGACTCATTCACCATCATGTTTTAGCCTAGTAATAGGAATTTTAAGAATTGACCACCTGTATCAAAATTTAGTGTCTTACTTTTCCCAGAACCCGCCCCAACTCGAACCATGCACAACCTTACTCAATGGCTGATCATTGTTTGTCATCGCAACCCAACCTCGTCAGTGTTGGGCAGATGGAGTATGGAGGTGATAAAAAAATTGACCATGCATGAAAATAGGGCTGTAAACGAACCTATCGTGTCTGTATGTTTATAAATAAATATGTTTGTGTTTATTTGCATTTATTCATTCATAATAACATTGTCATGAATTAAACGAACTAAACAAAATGAACGAATTACTGAACACCATTAAATAAACATATTTTACAAATAATATGAATACATGCATTTATGAACAAACATAAACAAACAAATGAATTAATGAAAAAAAAAAGTATAATATTATGAATAAATAAACATACAAAAAATAAATATGTAAGTAAAGAAACTAGCAAACAAATAAATGAATAAATAAATGAACAAATACAAATGTACATTAACCGAAATGCTCATGAACACAAAAAACATGAACATAACTTTGTTTGTACTCATTTGTTTATCTTAAATGAATATAAATTTTTTTTCATGTTCATTCATTTTATAAAATAAATGAACATAAATGGACTTCCACCCAACTGTTCAGAAAAGGTTCACCAAATATTCTGTTTGTTTATAGCCCTAAATGAAGACAAATGATAAATAAAGTTCGAGTTTAACTACTATTTAAGTCATTAAAAGTTATTAGATTTCAATGTAGTACAATTTTGGCTAACTTAGCTCAATTGGGTCACTTTTTAAATAAAGGAGAGTCACACTACTAGATGGAAGGCTATGTGTCCAACTCTGCAAAGTTGAAGGTAGAGTTGGACCAAGTTAAGTTGTTATGTATCTAAGTTAACAAAGTTTAGGTGTGAAATTGGATTTAGGCTAGGATACTTTAGCCACAACAACAATGAACACATTCAAGAACAAATTTAACATTCCGTGTACCCAGCTCAGCTGGTTGGCACAAGAGACACCCGCAGGGCCAACCCGGGTTCAAGCAGCAGTAAAAGCACTCTCCTCCAGAATGGAAAAATTACAATTGGAGTCATCCAAATTTCATATAGCAGCCACTCCCCCTCTAACTTTCATATAATACCTCCTAACTACCCCCTCTAACTTTCATATAATACCTCCTAACTACTTGTAATTGTAAATGCTTTTGAGTACAAAAAATAATAAATAATAAAAGAATAGGTATAGGTGAGGTGGGGACACGTATGGGGCCCAACCAACTTTGAGTCTCAACAACACAAGAAAGACACAACATTTGAACAAGGAAGATTAGCTCATAAGCTTGCTAAGTACTCTCTCATGCCCTATAAAATTGTACATGCTTTTGAGTATAAAAGGAGAAAAAGAGGAGAGGGGGGGGGGGGGGAGGAAGGATAGGTATAACCACATCAACCAAGCAATTGTAGTCATTAGTATTTTACTCCAACTAAATACTTGAAACTTGAAAAGGCAAGCCACCTAAGTTCGGCCAAAGCATCATACAACAAAAACAATTGATAAAACTCGGCTTCATCCCATAATAGAGTAACAAGTTAGTATTAGAGGGTGGAATAAATTATCAACAACTATGATAGATTTTCCAAATCTCTAATATTAAACGATACCATTGAATAACTTTTTCAACCTTTAATGCTAAATGCTGACATTGTTATCAAATGAAGCCATCATGTCATATTCACTCAGGTGGTATTAACGAGTTCATAATAACATCTGAAAACAACACAACCAAGTGAAAATGCTCTACGAAAATGCAACCAAAAAAAAAAAAAGAAAAAGTAAAGAAGAGTTCAACCTGATATTAAAATCCATACGTAAAAGATCCTCATCAGAACTTCTGTCAACGACAATGGATGTTGTTGTGTAAGTTTTTAAATAATTATTCAACTCCTGCAGAATGAATGCCTGTATTCATATTCATCCTTCAAAAGAACTTATTTAGGGAAGCAAAAGAACCTCGGGGAACACAAGGATTATAAGCATGAAAAAGAGGAAGAGGATGAATGCTGAGTACACATCTCCAATAATGAAGAGTTTCAACAGAGTGGGCTCAATGATAAGATGAAACTTTTGGATCAAGGAAGGAAAGAAGTCTTTCAAGAAAAACCCAATCTCCAGTGAAGTTTTTAGACATGAATCCATCAAGTACTAGTGCTGGGAGTGGCAATTTCTAAGAATCAGAGGCTCTAGGTTTGTCTATTAAAACTCAGGAGAGCGCGAATTTGATATCCAGTATGAACCCTGAAAGGCTATAAAAGCCCTCGCCTCAGCAGATCTCACTAGACAATTGTCTTTGACTTTGGGTAAGGTTGATGCATGTGTTAGGGTTGGTAGCCTAGCGGTTTTGGTGGATTTCCTTTTCCAATAAAGGAATTGTTCTACCAAGTATCAAGTACAAAAGTGGAAGTGAAAGTGGAGAAGGCTCACCATTCCAAACAATAACATCATAGAGAGTGCTGCTATTATTGATAACC
The DNA here is from genome assembly GCA_005392925.1 of Aquilaria sinensis. Lineage (NCBI taxonomy): Eukaryota > Viridiplantae > Streptophyta > Magnoliopsida > Malvales > Thymelaeaceae > Aquilaria > Aquilaria sinensis. Next base: position 113,992 of record SMDT01003116.1, on the reverse strand, counting down.
CAGCACCTGATAATGAAGCCTCTGTTAAATCTCTTGGGATTTTCCTATAAACATCAAGAACTGGATGAGAACCAGAGATCAATTGCTAAAGGTGCATGTCAGAAACCAAAAATAATGTTACAGAGACAACAAAGGATTCCCAAAAATAAATGTCAGAAACAACAAAGATGTAGCTCCTAGCTAAAGCACTAAACGTCTAAACTCTTATTGTTTTGCTATAATCTTATAAACCGAAGACTCTGGAAACTGCCCCAGCCACTGGTATTCCTTTCACAGAATACTAATTTGTGAATATTTCCCATCCTAATACCGATCAAATATAAGGCCACCATAGATATGTAAAACTCGAAAACAGTAATCAAAATTGAATCAGAAAAAATAAGCGAAAAGGGTGAGGAAATGTGAAGCAAACCTGTAAAAATCCACGCTCTTGAGCTTGCTCGGAGAAATCATGGCTGCTGGAAAGCAGAATCGGGTTGCCAACTGAAGGAATTAGGCACTAAACATCGCAATAATCAGGTGGATGATACAGAGATTTAAGACAGACAATACAAGTCCGTCAATTCTAGTGCGCTTTCCCCGGCAACTATATTTTTTTTACTGCACAATTTTTAAGCTTTCGTAACAAGCAAAGAAATTTTTTGTATTTTCCTCTTTCTTGGATGAGAATCCAACGGAGGTGTTGTCGGCTATTAGCAAGTAATGGGTACGAGCACAGTTGTAGGGCTGGTACCCAACCGAGCTACGAAAACCGAACAAGGTAACCGAGTTTGTGGTAAATTCAAACCTTATAGGTGCCGCGCCGGTCGATTTGTAACACAAGTTTTCAAAAACTGCTTGTAATTTTCGTTTGGAAAAAATAACAAATAAACCACTAATGTTTTGGGCTCGGCTTAAATCGGATGCTAATGTGTTTTTTTCAGCTGAATATACTACTGATGTTATTAATAATAACCAAATAAATTACTAACGTTATTCAAATAAGCCAATTCACCCACTCGGCTCTTGAAATATTACTAAATTTCATCATTAACCTTTTAAAATTAAAAAAATAAATCACTTGGTTTAAAACAATTCAAATAAGTTACCTTCACCATTTACAAAGTTCCATAATCACTTTCCACAATTATATTTTTTGGGCACAGTCTATTTGTTCTGCTTCCAACTCCTTCAAAGTGTACCATTTCTATTGTCCAAGATAGGATACCTTCAGCCCCACACTACCACTCTTAAATAATATCTTGCTCATATTAGTATTTAATGTAAGATTATGGTGCAATGTGAAGCAGAGTAAGAGAATGAGCATCGTGACCACTATCAGTGAGTTTATAATGATCTAAATTACTACCCACAAATAGAGTTCAAAGATCAATGTCGACTTCGAGAAGGTAGTTAAAATGTTAGATTAATAAACTTCAGAGGTGCTAGGAGTATAAGGATAAAATGTTGGGACTAAATTTGATATTTCATACTAAGATTCCGTTAGACTTAATTGTAAAAGTTATAAGAGGGGTCAATTTGAACCAACTTAGAAACTTCAGTAGTTTATTTAACAAAAAAAAAACATTAGTGGGTGAATCGAGCTAGCATGAAATATTAGTAGTTTATTCATTATTTTTTACTTTTCGTTTTCATATTGATAATAAAACTAATAAGGAAACGGTTGAACCAAATCTCTGATTAGTTAATCTGAGTGAATCAAAATTTGTGAATATTTTTTACTTTTCATTTTCATATTGATACTAAAATTATTAAGAAAACAGTTGAACTAGATCTCTGATTAGTTACAGTGTGTTCGGTTGGAGTTAATCCAACCCTGTTAACACTTTTTCTCTAAAGCATATAAATCTATTCCATTTTTTCCCCCATTTGTCTTTTTTCCCAAATTCCCAGAACACAGCAGTACTCATTTGCGCTCTTGACGCAATCTTTGCTCATTGAAGAGTTTGCTCCGATCTTTCTTGGTTCTTGCTTTAATTTTGCTCCGATCATCGCCGACATGCTTCCATTTTGCTCTGATCGTCGCCAACATGCTTCAATTTTGCTCCTATCATCACCAACTTGCTTCAATTCTGCTCTGATCGTCATTGACTTGCTTCGATTTTGCTCCGATCATCACTGACTTGCTTCAATCTTAACCCAATTAACTTCTCACAAGATTTCACAAAATGGAGCGGGCTGGGCATAAAGTGGGGCGGGGCCGGCATTGAGGCATACTGCGGATTGCGAGGCTGAGAAGATTCTGAGCAAGATTGGTGGGTGACAATGAGAAAGAACGGTGGGTGATGGTGAGGAAGAACAGTGGATGAGATTTTGGCGACTGTTGGTGAGGAAAAATGGGCAAACAAAGACCAGGAGACTCGTCAGCAATCTTGCTCCTTGGAGGAGCTTGCTCCAATCTTGACCGATCTTTGCTTCAATCTAAATGTGATCTCACTCTAATTATCTCCAGTTGCTTCAATTTTGCTCCGATCGTTTTCCCCAGGTTATCTTTGGCTGAAGAAGATGAAGCGGAAGAGAGATTTGATTTTGATTTAATTTTGACTAATGACATGACCGTTAATATACTAAATTTTAGGGGTAGAAAAGATGTTGAATGCAAGTGGGTTTACAATAACACATTAATAGACCAATGTTAAACCGAAATGAACTAGGCATTAATCTAAGTGAATCAAAATCAGTGAATATGCAACTAAAGACAATGTTGGAGCCCCCCGAGTGTAGCTCCGTTAAAATCCTTTGACAGTCAAGTTAGTTTTCTAAATAACTGGCAAAGTAACTGTAAAATTAGGGCATTTTAGTATGCATACCTAAAATATGTTGGCGGGGTCTCCTTTTATACACATGAGTACCATTTCAAACAGGCCAATTCGAACCTCCAACCTGGATCTAAATTCTAGGAATAGCAAAGGACCACGTGCCCCTTGATTGCCGTGAATCTTAGGCACATACAGACTTGACGAAGGTGGCATTAAGAAGACCTCATTTCACCTTCAAGAGCTATTACGTCATGTCTGTGTCTCGAAAAATGTAGAGGCTCCATACATCACACATGTTTTTAAAGGAAACATATTGATACCATATTGTGTTTGGCCCATTAGAGCGATATACTCCTTCAACTTTCCTTCCCTTAATAATATGTTTTTGTTATTGATAATAGCCATTTTGATTAGAAAAAAACCCTCCTTTGGTTACTGAAAAATTAGTTAACCTACACTTAAGATACCATAAATCAATTAAGTTCTGGAGAACATCAATCCAAAAAGTTGGAGGGGTGACGGGAAACCATGCAAAGTTTAAGGATGAGCCGGGCAAAAATGTGAAAGTTTGAGGGAGAATTGAGGGTAAATCAAGCAAAATTATAATCAGTCAAAAGACATTTTAACCCTTAGAGTTCAGTTGCTCAGATGCTCTGTTTCATTTCTAGAAAAAACCATGGAGGTCCCCCTGCTGCCAAATCATTAGATTTCTGATTTTCTTTGTTTTTTTTTTTTTTTGTTGGAAACGAAGTTTCACTAGATCATCAACAAAAAAATCAAATCTCCTGCAAAAATTACACCTTTTTCATCGTCCCTTTCGACCGAAAGACTAAAACTTTCCGGCAGGAGGAGACCAACAGACAATTCTGATCGTCAATGGTAGTGTCTTAGCGACTGATCGATCCAGCTGGAAGGTGTGAACAGTTCCAATGGCGGGAATAGCTATCTTGGTAGATCTGTGGAGGAAACACCCCAGCTTCAACTCTGCTAATACCCTCCACTCTGCTGGCTTCTTCGCCGCCTCCGGCGCCGCCGCATCAGCTGCCGCCACCGTCGCTGCTGGCACCCCTTTCGCCTGCCGCTTCTTGTTTGGGTATGTACGCCTTATACCACGATATTAGATATTGGTGAATGAATTTGTGAGCCACTTAATTTCTCATTTCTTTTGGTGATGAACGCTGATCTTATCTTGGTTTTCATTTCTTGTATGGAGGTTCCTTAGCTGTTATTTAGCCGTTGATGCTGATTAAATTCGAATGCTTAAGCTTTTCCTCTTCCAAAGCTTCCAATCGAACCTAATCAGGGAACAAATTTGTCTGGTTTAGAGTAAGCTAAAGCTCAGCCAATCAGTGTATTTCCTGTTTACAGTTGATTGCTGAATTGCTGAATCTTAGTTAATCAGTTCTATTCCTGGTAATTGTTGAAAAGTTTAACGGGTACGAACCCGAGGCATATCAGATTCTTGTGGAGAGGCTGCTGTGGCATATTTAGTTGGTTGCATTATACGGAGTTCATTGAATTGGATTGCTTGATGTAATTTATTTTGGAACTAAAATGAACTATTGAGGCAATCTGATTCAGTGCAATGGAACCGAGTAAGTGTAGTGCCCTTAACGTTTTTTGCTTTCAAGTTCTTCGTTCTGCAAAAGATACTTGTCCTTAGCTTCTGTATGGTAATTTTGATATCTTACTGGTTTCTGTGGTTGTGCCACAGTCATCCCAAGGTTGCTTATTGTGAGGCGGGCGTAGCAGTACCTGGAGATTACATTCCAAACATACATCAAGCATCTCAGAATAACTTAAAGTATGATGCTGTTAGATACGCTACAAAGGAATACAAAATTCAGTTAAAACCTCTCTATTCAGCATTCGAGTTGAAGACATTGGCTATCACGTCATTGAGATCATTCCTCCTGTTCTATTTGCCCCTTCTGGAGCCTAAGCTGAACTTAGAGGATGATGAGAATGACTCCTTGCAGGAAGCTCAAGAAGAGCAGCGTGTCGATTTGGTTGTTCCATTCAAGAAGTCTGTTAAGCAAGTACTTCGTGAGGTCAGTGGCTTAAGTCTTTCTGAAACGGTTCTTTTACATTCGTTATCAAGGTGGAGCTATAAGTACGTGATCTATCCTTGTTTCTTCGTGTGCTATGACCAAGAAAATTCATTTTCAGATGCTCGAATAAAGGTTGATAACAATGTAAAACCATAACTTTCCATGGGAATCAGGATTCTATTTATCAACTGAATTTTAGTTATGTTTAAGATGCCAATTTAGTTCATGTTTCAGAGACCAAACATGGGGTGGATGGAGTTATTGATTCTGGTCCAGTCCCTCAAACTTGACTTGCCTTTTCTGTTTGGATTTGACATGATTTGCTATCATGCTGCGTTGACTATGACTTGGTATTCACTCTTCCATCTGCCATTTTCTTTGAGTTTCAAGGTCTACCTTCTTTTAGAAGTGAGCTCAAGGCTGAGAAGAGATAACTTAGTGACAGGCTCTTTAACTTAACTTAGTGACAGGCTCTTTAACTGCAACGTAAAGAATGCTTGAAATTTCTTGGATTCCAACGTTTCCTCATACAGTTTGTATAGCTCTGTGGATAAATAACTCCATCTTTTATGGTCTCAGACTACTGTTGTGACTACCAGAAGGGTTCTCGAAAGACTTGCTTTCCATTATGTTTCACAACGCATGGCGTGGAAGCTTCTTAAAGGTATCCATCTGAAATCCATAAAGTTATAGAGATGGTTGTATTTTGAAATTAATGATATTCTGTGCCCTATATACTGAAGTTTTGTGTATTCTGTTAAGAGAGTGCGGGCAGCTGATGAACTTAACTAACATATGCAGATGTTCCTCAATCTGCTACACGGAAAGCCCAAAAAGGAATGCCTGCCGTGGTGTACATCTTCAGGGTTAGCAGAACAACTTTGAGAGGTCCATGCTTTTTAGACCCTTAATATCCAACTCTCGAATGTGTCTTTGCTTAATCAATCTTGCCTCATATTTTCCTTTTCTAATCCAACAGGTCACTTTCTAGGGGTGGCAGCAGCATGGCTTGTTCAGTTTGGCATAGAAATCTACCGATGCCTTTCTCGAGTTGTGAGCCGCAAAGAAGGAACCAACAAAGTTGACAAGCTAAAAGAAGCAAAGCTTCTCGGGAAGAAAGTTACAGGAATCACCATAAGATGTGGAGCCTCTCTACTTTTTGCTTCCATTGGCGCAGGGTTAGGCTCTTCTCTTGTTCGTCCTTCAATTGGCCAGTGGATCGGTAAGTTTCACGCTTCCACAATGCATTATATTTTGTGATCATCATGAACGTAAATGTAATATACTTGTTATATTTCCAGGCTGTGCTGTTGGGGACTTGGCTGGACCAGTAGTTGTATCAGTTTTCATCGAGAAAGGTCTTCATTTGGAGCTTTAGACAGACTACTGGCAATAAACTTAAATAATCTGGCTGTTTCTTTGAGGAACCTGCTTCACTTTCAACCGCTGTGAAAAATTTTGAGGGCCTACATTTGTTTTACCTCTGGTAGAAATAATAACAGAAGTAGCCCCTTGTTGGTTGTTTGAAGCGATATTGAGAAGAAACAGCTAATGAAGATAGGAAAATTCTCTTCTGGGGGCAATACTTCGGTTATTAGTTGGCCCTGCTCTAATTTGATTCTTTTGGTGGCATTTTTATTGGTTCAATTGCATCTGTGGCCATTAACTTATTATTATTTTACCGTTTTCGACCCTGACCTCGATTTCTTACATAGAAAGTATCTAACCTAACTTAAGTGTTCCGTTTTGAATCCTCAGATACCATAAGACATTAAGTTGGATGGAAAAAGACAAAAGTGAAAAATTAGTTTTAACCTCTAAAAACTTTTTATTTGATTTATAAACCTTGAAACTTTTCTTTCTAACAATCCAACCACTTTCTCCAAACTTTCATCCCTCATCTCCCTCCCATCCTTTGTCACTGCTGCCCTCTGCCACCGCCAACTCCATCCCTATCAAGAATTCAATATCCCCACTGAAAAGCTCCACAATCTCCCTGCTCCCTCAAAATTTATCTTCCAAGAGGAAGCCCAAAAGTCTCATCAATCGTGAGTTGAGAACCTATAGTACTACACCGGCATCAGCTACCTCTTTCTCGTGCTTGTTGGCAGCCTCCCCTGGCTCATACCAAGGCATCCTCACTGCCGAGGCGAAGGTGAAACCCTCCATGCTAATTCTTATGTTCATAACTCTCTTGTTCACATGTATTCTTCATGCAGGGACATGAAGGTAGCAAGTGAGATTTTTCATGGAATAAGATCTTGGGATGTGATTTCATGGACTTCAATGATAGCTGGCTACAATAAACAAGGCAATGTTGAATCTACTAGCCAACTGTCCAATAAAATTCCTGAGAAAAACTTAATCACTTAGAGTATAATGATTAAGGGATATTCACGAAACAATCAGTTTGCTGAAGCCATTGAGTTGTTTCATCTTCACCAAGCTAAAGGCTTGAAAGTAAACGAGACAGTAATGGTTGGTGTGATATCCTCATGTGCACATTTAGGAGCTACAGAACTAGGAACAAAGTTGTTGAGATGTGTGCAAGATGTGGAGATAGAGAAAGTCATTGATATGTATGCTTATTGGGCATGGTTCAGTTTGGATCTTCCCCACAGTAATCTTCGAGTTACTTTTTTTTTTTCTTTAATTTCACATTAAAGTTTTCTTGTTCTTTGTTTGTTGTTCTTTTAGTTTTAGGATCGCATGGATTATGAAAGTACTATCACCGATCTGCCAGAGGTGGGACTCAGTAGGTGAGGTTGAAGATGGTGGCAGGGGGAAGGGTTGTGGCGGAGGGTGGCAATGACGAAGGAGGGGAGGAGGATGGGAGAGAAAGGTTAGGAGGAGGGGTTTGATTGTTAGAAAAGTTTTAAGGTTGCCAAGGCAAATGAAAAGTTTTTAGGGTTAAAACTAATTTTTTAGTTTTTTTCCATCTAACTAATTAACACCTCAAGTTAACAAATTGTCCAAAATGGAATACCTAGATGAGGTTAAGGACTTTCTTTGTAAAAAAATCAAGATTAGGGTCCAAAATAGGACAATAATAAAAAGCTAAAGGCCACAAATGTAATTAATCTCATTTTTCTGTTAGCAGCATTTTAGTGTACATTTTATTATTGAATAGATAAATGTGGTTATTGTATTGTTTCCTTATATTAAGGCAGAAATGGCAAATTTCTCCTTTAAATTTAGTAGATGGAGCAAGTTTGTGACTATTCTTTTTTCAAGTGCAAATTTTCCATCAAACTTTTAAATTAAAGTGAAACTTACAATTGCCCTTTAAGGTTTGTCTTAACCTATAGTTTGACCTTTATTTTTTGAAAACATATATTTGCCCCTATTTCTTTTACACTATCTAATAACAACTTTTGAAACTATAATTAAGCTACACAATAGCCATCTTCCAATAATTTTGATCTCTCTAACATTTTTTTATGGTTAATAGACATTTAAATTATCAGTTTTTTCTTTCTGCAAATGCATATCAATATCTTTTAAAAGTCAATTAGTTGTAAAAAGAATATTAAAATCTTGAGATTACTAGAACATAGTTATCATATAGTTTAAAATAAGTATTCAGAAGTTGTTATAAGACATTGTAAAAGAAGCAGGAGTAAAATGTAGGTCTTTTAAAATAAGGGGACAAAGTGTTGATTATACCAAACCACATGGAAGTTTTTGCAATTTGCCCTTAAATTAAGTGCAGAATTAATTACCAAAAGGATAAGTGGGTGTCTCGGCTCATTTGTTGATCATGGAATATTGGAGAGAGTTTAAAACCCGAAATCATTGTCTTTTAAACCCGCTTTTTTTTTTTCTTGTGCATGCATTTAATGTTGCCAGCAGTAGCGATGATAAAAATTGACCTATTATTAGGTCATCAAACGGTTGGTTTTTTTACTTCTGGTGACCATCTAATGACTGAAGAATAAGTTTCTACAAATCTGATTATCAGATTATCGTAACAAATGACAACTGATTATCGACCAAACAGGTCGCAAATCCATCACCAATCAGCTGTTAAAGCACCTGTGAAGCCTTTTGGCAATCGAGCAGCTACCGACCGAATTTTTTTGGTTGGTATTTTGCATCTCCCTAGTACTGTAAATTTTCATTCATTTATCATATTGAATTGGAGATGAAATGAATCCGAATAATTTTTTAATTTTTACAAACCTAATGCGAACAAATCCTAAATTTATCATTGTAAGTGAGCTCTAAATATATATCACTGTAACTTGTAAGTCCTCGATGACATGCATGGCAATTTAATGATTTTCCAACGGCAATTTTAATGGCATGAATATCACTACTAACATTTAATGATTTTCCAACGGCAATTTTAATGATTTTCCAACAACAATTTTAATGACATGAATATCACTATTAAATTTTAATGATTTTCCAACGGCAATTTTAATGACATGATCGGTTTTGGAATTACGAGGTAAGTTTCCACCCCTCCAAAATTCTTAAGTACCGAATGTTTATGTTACTTATTATTGAAAAAATAGAGTACTTTCATAAATTAAAAAAAAAAAAAAAGGAATTCTATTTGTATAATTAATAAACAGTACAAACACAGGAAAGCGAGTTTTAGTTCATTGATTGCTTGCGTACACAGTACTACGACCAAGGGCATGCAGTGGACTTGTTCAGTGCGAGAAGCGGGTCGCCCTCGGTTCCCCTGTTTCGATGTAACCCGTCAGGGCGGGGAACTTAATTTAAGAAGCCGACAGAAAGCTCAAATTAGGTAGAAAAATATACGTCTATATTTTTTTTTTTTGAAACATTTTACTTTAACATAAATTTATTCATATTATTATTCATTAGAAAAAGTTTTTATTTATTATTTATATATAAAAACTTTTCATTTATATACTCCTTCTGTTCAAAATTCTTTGCTACATTTAGTTTTCTTCACTTAAATATAACTTAAATTTATTTATATTATTATTTTATATAAAAAATTATAAAATTTTTATTTAAAAACTATAATTTTTTTAGTATATAAATATATTTTTTTAAAAAAAAAATTAGTAAATAATAATATAAATAAATTCAAGTCAAATTAAGTTAAAAAATTGAAATTGAGCAAATAATTTGGAATGAAGATATTACTAAAATGTTGAAAATAAAAAATTATAAATTAATTGTTGTGAATAATAAATGTTACTGAAGAAATATATATTCCTTTAGCATAACTTTGTGAGATATTTTTTAGTGTTAGACTTTTCTAAAGAAAAATATTAGGGTTTGTCTGTGCTGACTGATGAATCTTCAACGGCAATCGCATGAATTTGGAGCAGCTTTTTTTGTACTACTTCTTTTGCTTGAAGCAAGATTATTCATTTGCTTTCTGATAAAATAGAACAGTGAAATTAGGACGACTATATATAAATATCCGCGGTCAACATCTGCTCAAAGGCCTTTTTTTGGCAGGGAATAAAATTGACTAAAATGGGAAATCCCAGTTCACTTTTTCATTTTTTTTTATGCCAATAATAAGTTATTCTCTACTTTCTAAAGATTTTTTCTTTTTCCCCGTTTCGTGAAGGCGGGACTTGATTTTGATCCATAAGTTTGAAGCAAAGAATATATATACTTACTAGCTAATGGAGCTAAGTTTTTCAAAGAATGGAATATGTATAAATGACACATATTAAAGGTTTGAAAAATCATTTCAATTAAGGTCTCATTTAAAAACAACTTTTATGATTAGTATTAAACTTTTTGATAATTTATTTAATGCTGGGGATAAAATAGTTAAAATTAACAGCTAAAAATTATAATTAGATAATTGTTTTCAAAACACTATTAATCATTGACGTTAATAACAAACAAAAATATGATAGTGTAAAGAGCTAGCGATCAATGATACCAATGAAAAATAATAATAATAATAATAATAATAATAATAATAATAGCTTTGTAATGATAAAATTTTAAAATTTTGAGGGATATATCAGTAGAAAAAGATAAAATATCAGTTTTATTAATTGCATAGGCATACATATATACGTCGTGGAAAGACATGGAATATGAATTTAATATATAGACCATCCATAAAGTGCACAAGCTCAAAAGTAAGGTCAATACCATTGCGATTCTATGTTTCTAATACCTTTATCATGACCAAAATTGAGAATATATATATCTATATGTACCTGTCACATAGGTTAACTATTAATTGTACACACACATATGCGCGCTCGTATACACATACAAAGGCTTTTCATATAGTTCTGTGGTGGCTAGTAAATATTCAACCACCCCTTGCTTCTCATACCATTTTCGTTTAACTTATCAAAACAAACTTTGCGAATGCATTCTCCTTTTTCACTTCTGATTGTTTGAACTTGAAAGGTAGATTATTTATTTGTAAATGATGTATAGATATATAAATTGGTTTGGATATGCCAGATAAAAGAAGGTCTTATACTTCCTCCAAGAAAAAGGCTTATAGATTCTAAACATTATTAATTTTTCCAAATTTTTTTACCATCAATTAATATAAAAAAGATGGCTGAGGATAAAATACTTCTATATATATCAGTCTCTGCACTCATACCTTTGTGATATTTACAAAACTGTCACCACGCATTGAATAACACCTTTCTCTGAAGGGAATAGGACTTATAGTACAATAAATTTATTTGAAGGAAACAGTACATTCGTCTGAAGAAAACAATAAAACAACATATTTGTCTAAAGGAAATAACATTTTTTTATGCTAATTCAAATAATGTTATTTGCGGACAATATTTCTTCTCAAATTAATAATATTTTATAGAACAACAAATTTTTAAAAATGAAACAGTAGAGGACATCGTACTTTATCGGCTCCTTCTATTATGTGGCCGATGACGAGTCCTAGTAAGTGTGAATCAGACTTACCATAGGAATATATCCAATAAAGAGGATACTGAAGAAGATGATGCTACAATGAAGGCAACCCTTACTATAGAGGTTGTCACCGATAAAAGTTGACTGAAGGAGTACGTTAATAGTAGTGTTGAAAGCCTTGGCATTTATTTAGAGCTAAATATAGTTTTATTCTGCAATATTGTTTCGTTCAGTGACAAGTGATGTTCTATTCGTACAAATACGTTGTTCTATAATATGTTATTTATTTCATAAGATATGCTATTTGTAATAAGTGTTGTTCCGTTTAATAATAAGTATTATTTTATTTATATAAATGTGTTTTTCTGTAACACGTTGTTCATTTCGTAAAATGTACTGTTCGTAATAAGTATTATTTCATTCAGTAATAACTGTTGTTCTATTTAGTAATAACTATTATTTCAATCATTCAAATGTGATGTTCTATAATAAACCGTTCATTTCGTAAGAAGTAATATTTGTACTAAGTGCTGTTCCATTCAGTAATACGTGTTATTTCATTCTTACAAATGTATTATTCTGTAATATGTTGTTGACTTTGTAAGATGTGCTGTTCGTAATAAGTGTGGTTCTGTTTAATAGTAAGTGCTATTCCTTTCAGTCACATAGGTGATGTTCAATTCTTACAAATATGGTGTTCTGTACGTAAAATATTATTAATTTTGGAAGAAATATTGTTCATAAATAATATTATTTAATTCAATAAGAAATGTTATTTCATTCAAATAAATATGTTTTTCTGTAATATATTGTTCGTTTTGTAAGATAAATATGTTGTTCTGTAATATATTGTTCGTTTTGTAAGATGTGTTATTCATTTTGTAAGGACACTTTTTCTGCACCTAGTCCTCCAGCAATTTCATAAGCATATTCATGTATACATGTTTCTCCATCTACTTCCAAATCATGTGTAACCTGTGGTTATGGGTCGAGGTACGTACCTTATTCTTATGTATCATACATTTTTTTAATTAAGCTATAAAACATTTTCATTGGGATGTAATATTGTGTAATTTATTAGCTATAACTAATCTTTCTAATGAGCATGCTCACTACAACTAAATCACAATGTATACAGTTTAATCACTACATATGATTAACAAGTATGCACTTATGTTAGGATGTACCGTATAAAAATTTTCCTAACAAGTCAATTAATGGAAAATCACAAAACATAAACGTACTTCCACTGTCTCGCAAAACTTGTTTCCTTTCACAATTTACAACAATTAATTCATAATTTTTTATTTTAAAAAATATTTTTATAGAAATGTAAACTTTTTATATGAAAATAGTACATTAGATACTCTAATTTATAAATATAATTTTTAAGAATTTCTTAAAAATTAATATAAATACATTTAAGTTAATATTTAGTAAAAAAAAATGTGAAAGAGTCAACTTTTACGAAATGGAGAGAGTAGTAAATTTTTATGTTCTTTTCTTACACTACCATCTTTGGGGATTACACACACACACACACACACACACACACACACACATACAAACATATACATACTTTGATTAAGCAAACGGATATTATTTTCCCCCAAAATATGGGTCAACCTAAATATATATGTGGCACTCAATGAGAATAGATTAATTATTTAAAAAAAAACTAGAATCTCAAATCAAATGATTTTGCCACACTTTAAATTAATTCAATTTAATCTAAAATGATTTAATTTTATTTTTATATTTTTTTCTTGGAATTGATTTCATATAAAAGGAAATATTATGTAGATGTAATAATCTATGAAAGTCAAATTTTTATGATATTATTAAATTTTTATGAATTTTACTTTTTAGGCATTAAAAAATTATTAAAAAATTAATAACCTTATAAAAAAATTATTTTTAGTGGATTACTATACCTAAATAACATTGGCTTTAAAATGATATTAGTTCTAGATAAAAATAAATAAATCATTTTGGATTAAGTTGAGTTAAGTTAAAATTACGTTTTGTGTATTAGATTCTACCACATATACAAAGTGTGAGGTTTTTCTAATTCCTACAAGGTTAATTAGAGGAAAATATTTTGCTAAGCAAAGGACATGCATGTATGCCTTTGGTTAAGTAAATATGCTTAATTGCTTGCATGTGTAATTAACTTGTTACACAAATAAAAAAACATAAGTAATTAAACACAAGAGCTTTGTCATTGAATTCAACTACATGTAGCAAGCTACAGATATAACCAATGGCTTTCATGGCTAGATAGAGAGATGATGATGATTTTCATGGAAGGTACTTCACAGCCATAGACAAAGGAAGTAGACAAAATCCCTTGTTCTGTTTACTGCTTTTGTTAGCTTCATTTTCTCTTCCATCAATTAAACCCCTTTCTCCTCTTTTCCCTTCTTTTTGGCCCTGTCTTCTTCCTCTCCCTTGCTGCCAACCCAAAAAAAGCAAAAAAGTCAGGCAGAAAATGAGAAAATTCGTCTTAAAAAACTAACACCTAATTAACTTTAATGCGTGAAACCCACCTGAGGAAATATTTCCTTACATCTACCCTTCTGTTTCTGGTTCCTACAATCAACTTTCATATTACCAAGCTGCAGAAAATATTAACAAGAGAGAAAAAGTTAATAAAATTTAAAAGTTGAAAACTTTCCTCCCTTTTTCTTGTTCTGAAAAAAGCCTTGAGAATGAGAACAAAAATTTGAACATCTAAAAGCTGACCTTGGGAGAGCTAGCAGTGTCCTCCAGATCATCTTCAACCATAAATGCTCCTTTACTGTAACTTTTATTTCTCTTCTTGAAACCTAGTCTGGTTTTCCGGCTCCTAGAGCTGACCGGAAACCGCTCTTTCGCGGCATACTTTGCGGCGGCCGAAGACGCAGCGTCGGAGACGACAGAAGAGGCATCATCGCAGCCAAAAGAAAGAGGACAACTTTCATCATGAAGGTTGTGATTTTTATGGGCAAAGAATTCTTCAAAGTACATCGTCCAACTACTCTCCTCAGGTGAGTCTTGCTGAGGAGCGTCGTCGGGTGAATTATTGCCCATGGAATTGGTGGAGTTTTCCATACCAAAGTTGGAAGAAATGTATATATAGAAAGAGAAAATTTTGATGATGGTGGCCGGTTCTTTAGTTGTGTATGAAGTTATATTTATAGGATAGAGAGAACTTACAAGAGGAAGAGGTTGTTGAACATCTAACAAATGGTAGGCTATATTCTTTCCCTCTGACCAATTTTTTATTAACTTTGTGGGTGTATTACCTAACATTAAATTAATTTGTAGTAACTTAAGTGGGTTGACTTAGGTCTAGTTTGACATTAATATTAGTAATTATTGTTAGAGTTTTAAAAAAATAATCTACTTTTTTAAAATTATTTAGAATTATAACACTAATAACAAAAGTTATTCTCAAACAGGCCCATCCACATTTAAGTTTTATAGAGATATTATGTTTAAATATCTGCATAAAATTAAGTGATTGATAGGCACGGTTTTGTGTTGTGAAAACTAGTTTCAAGAGAGAATAACTAGTAGGATTAAACGAAAAGGGAAGTCTTTAGTATTTGGTTAGACTTTAGTATTTCTCTAGTTTAAAATTTAAAGATGGTGTTTTTTCAAGACTGGTAGTAGTGCACAATATTTTATCGGGAAGTAGGAGGGCATGATAACGTGGGGTCCCAGTCTTTAGGCAGTCCCCTATTGGCCCTTGAACTTTTTTTTTTTACATAAATGGCCCCAAAATGTTTTTTTGTGCGCAACTGGCCCTTATACTTTTCCAAATATGGTCAAGAAGCCTTTCCGTGACTTAATTAAGTCAAACAAGAGCAACCGATTTATATTACAAGCCATTATTCCACCCACTTGTACAACTTACGAAGTTACGATCTTGGGACCTAATTTTCAGTTGAAAACTAATAGAAAAATTACCAAAGGAGTTGGTTAGTCGGACCTTTGGGTGCTGGTCGATTGGACCAGGATCAGAATATCTGCATGCGAAGATGAAATTAGAAAGCCCCTAATTTGTGTTTTCAGGGAAAACTTCTTGACGGTCAAGTTAGATATACCCTAAATTGGATGAAATAAATATTAAAAAAAAATACCTTCTGAATCTCCTGCTAGATTACGTCCTCAATCTCTCGACCAATTTATATTGGAGGGCTTGGAACATGTTGTCGTCCAGGCTTGTAAGGGCTTTACCCCTTGCCGGATCCTAAGCAGGCAAGTGAGGCACTTTACCGGTGTTCCTTTGCCTTGCATCTTGTCCTCAACGAATGTCTCATTGGTCTTGCGGATTGTACCCTCCCTCGATAATATTATCACCATCAGAGAGATCCTTGTTTTATCACGATCGTTGTGTACCCACCATATCGTTCCTACAAATGACACCAAATATGTATGAAAAAGTAGGGTCAAGTTAGCTCTCTAAAACTGGATGAAGTATTTACAAAAAAATAGGGCATTCATACGTAACTTAGATGTGTCATGAGGGACTCCTTTTATAGATAAAAGTGCCAACCTGGGGCATCTTGAAGTGTAATCAATGAGAGATTCTATTTTCAGACTGGACCTCCCTTTGACCTATGTCCTAACAATGACTTGAACTACTTAGGTCCAAAATGTTATTAAAACTAAACACAAGGAAGAGTGTAGAATTAATATTAATAATTTTCTGTCTCAATAGCCACTGATGTTGGAAATTGGTATGCAAATTTGAAGAACTGGTTTTCTTCCTATAACAATTGCAGACTGTTTAAAAAATCTTTAGCCTAGAAATTATCATTGGTGGTAGTACATAATTGACACTTCCACGCTTTACTGTCTTAGAAGTCACTAGTAGAAGATTTAGCTTGATCTCAACATGATATATATGAAGAGATGAAGTGGTAAAACACACTTTTGGTCGCTGAGGTTAAGTTTCAATTGAGACCCTGACGGCTAGTTGGGCAGATCCACACAACATTTAAGGGAACTAGTTGGACAAAAAAGTTTCAAGGACCATAACAGCGTAAATATAAAAGTTCAGGAACCAAAAAGGGACTTTCCTAGTTTATTTTAGGAGTTGGCTGCAAAAGTGCTTGTGGGTGTTTGACATTTCTGGTAAGGGATTAGATGTATCCACTGTGCACAAAAAAGAAAGGTATTTAATCTTGAAAATGGGTTGAGGATGAAAGAGTCATGCACATAAGTCATATAATTTGACCATTTCTTGAATTCACTGAACCCTTTATCACTACTTAATATTTAACTAAGATAATAAATCTGTCACTTCTTTTAACTAATTATTTGTTATCAATCATTAAGACCCTAGCTAGATATAAGTCAAATCATTCTTTAACATGTCATGCTACCAAATACTCTTTTTGGTTTAGGAAATAATTGTCCAAGCCTTTCTCTTCTTTGTTTTTTAATATTAAATGTTGCACAATTATTTATGAAGTTTGTTAATAAGTGTTTATGTTGTGGTGGAGCATTTTGTCTATGAGCAAATTGCATAAATGGTCCTGAATCTTTAGTCATTGTTTTCTTTTAGTCTCTAACCTATTAAATGTTCTGTTTTGGTCTTAAACCTATTAAAATTATTTCATTTTTATCCCTCACTAAATGAAATTCATTAACACTGAATAATTGTTAAATAGAAAATTTTAAAATTTTAATTTAAATATTTGGTAACTATCTTCCAGTAAATTTAAACAGTTTAATAGTTTTTACAATAAATAGAAAATTTAAATTAGTAGTTTTTTCTTTCTAAATAAAATAAGTTCAATTTACAGAGAGAAAAAAACAGTGATTTAAATTTTTCATTAACTGTAAAAAAATTATTATACAGATTAAATTTATTATAAAACAGTTATCGAATAGTTTAAATTATGATCTAAAAAGTTGTTATCAGACAAATACTTTAAATTAACAAATTTCATAAAATTGGGACCAACATGAAATGTTTTCAATAGATTTAAGAGTAAAACGAAACGTTTTAATAGGTTCAAGACTAAAACAGAACATTCAATATGTTAAGAATTAAAAGAAAACAATGACTAAAGGTTAGGCAACTATTCATGAAATTTACTCTTTTGTCTATAATTAATTGATTTCAAGATATTAAAAATTCAGGTTTTGTACTTGAAACACAAGATTTTAGCTAAAATATTTCAAAACCAAGGGGGTTGCAAATTTTTCTTGTAGGAACACCTTCATGTGAAGAGGGAAGAGTGCAATATTGTCTCCATTATAGGGGTCCTATGCAAAGACAAGAGTTTTTAGGGGTCATGTGCCCTTTGTTGTCCCTCCATTACCTAATTACTGCCTTCTTGTATCCAAACATCTTAACTGTCATCTTTGTAATCTTCTATTCCGGTGCCTGTGTGTCTCATCCATTTTCATTTCAAAAGTCATCTTTGGCCCAAAAGTTTCATGAAGTGCAAATCAGACCCAACTCAATGTCTTGCTACAGAAAACTCCCATTACCAGCTAACCCAATGTTTTCCTATCTTTTACTTATAAAAGGCATAATCCTTATTATAGCTTTCACCTTAATCGTAATTAGATTAGGGCTGGTGGCATGAAGTTTATTGTGTCAATTAATCTTTTAAAATTAAGGAATACTACAAGTTCCTATAAACACAAAGTGGCAAAATCTCATGTCAGATGCCCTAATATCACTACAAGTTTTTGTAATATGTGAGAAAAGTGAGATGAAATTTGATCAAAACGGTCATTGTCATTGGTGTTTTTTTTTTTCCCTTAACTTGTGGATTGTAAAAGGGTGACAAGTTGAGACTTGAGATAGTTGTTATAATCATGTTAATGTTATTAAAATATTAATTTCGTGAAATCAACATGGACATCCTGAAACCGTAATTCTCCATGTAAGTTTTGCTCCTGAACTGCGCCTACAGCAAAATGGATAGGAATCCGATTATTCGTTATAGCAAAGAATAGGAAGTAACTGTAACTTTGTTAAACTAATGAATCATATATAGCTAAAATTTTAACTTCAGGGGCCTATATGATATGCCTGTAACTACCTTTACATGATTGGAGCTTATATAGGTAAACATATATATATGTCACATAAAATATGGGGAATGGAAGATTGGAGCCCTCATATATAAATGGATGGCCAAAAACTTTATTATCTCACCTAGCAGTGGCACAATGAAAAATATTGGCAGAGCGAGTGCCGGAGAATCACATACATGGTCCTCATTTTCCTACCGCATGCTTCAATACTTCCCATCTTTATATTTTTCCATCATATTCTGAAAAACAAAATTTTACATCAAGTCTTCTGACAAAATGACTAAGTCAATACATGATCTCTACACATTTTCAAAATTCCCAGGAGCAATGCCCAACCTCTGTATAGGTCCGCCACTATCACATAAGTTTGTATTTAAAAGTTATGTACCATAGAATTAGAAAGACGGGCTTGGAGAGGGCTGTATATATGTAATCAACATGCAGCCAAAATGCATAATTCCTAAATGTGCTTAGGCAACGAGACAATTGGTTCCTTCATTGAGCAATGCAATTAGAAATACAAAAGACATCCAGGGCAATATTTTCTATGGCAAGGGAGAGTAGTCATAAACTTAGTAGGGGTCCATTGCAACATGTTTCTTGGAAGAAAATTGCTCTAAAATTAGGTCAAAATTCTCTTGTGCAATCCCTTTCTATAAGTTCTCTAATCAAAATATTTGGTCCTAGTTAGAAGAAGGAGTTTTTCAATGCTTTAAGCAAGCATTTAAGTTTTCATAAAAATGGATGTAGCACAACACGGGACAACCAAGCCCACGTGCGCCCTATATATGGACTGCTCATTGACACATACCACTTGCCTCCACATGTTGGAGTTTTTGCTCCAAGACAATTTAGCAACCTAACTTTATTCTCCAAATTATAATTTTCTGGTAAGGTGCCTATAAGACTCAATACTGTTGTAGCTTTCTTTATCAATTGTCCCACCTCTTTCTCGTGGTTCACTTATTTACAAAGCCTAAGTATATGCCCTTGTTAATTGGGCTGAATATTTTATAAAACATGCCGACAAATAAATATGATTTTTCTGACTACAAGAGAAATGTGAAAAATTTATTGGTAGATCTGCTAACAATTGATCAGTATTTCATTTTTTACAACTTTCAATCACCAAAATCCTAATCACCAACATTTTGGTAACCGGTTTAGCTACCAAAGCCGGTTATTAGTCGGTCAGTAAGCACCTTTTTAACGACGGATTTGCAACAGGGTGGAGACCAAAAATCCAATTGCCCTTTCAATTAGTTTTTTGAATCTCTTATAATATTTTTTTTATATATAATCTTATATACTATAATTTAATGAAGATAAAGTATATCAAACACCATATATGATATTCGCCGGTTCTTCAAATTGTGCCGTTAATAGCAAAAGTACCCTAGCTTCGTGGCCAGTTATAAACCTAATCACCAACAAATAATGAGACAAGTCTTAGGAACTGCGGCGCCTTGGGGTCCCTCCCATACTCAACTTTATAATAGAGAGAAAGAAATCGGGCCCAATGAGCTCATGCCAAAATTTTTTGGCCTCAACTCAACCTTTTTTCAATTTGCTGGCAATATTTGTTCATTCACTCAGCAACTACCTTTTAAACTCACTGTGATTTTAACAAAGCCCACTTTAAACAAAGGGGAGTAATTTGAAAAATTATTGTTCACTAGTAAGAACTTGAATATACATTTTGTTTAAAGAATTTAAGCAATGTGTAGAGCAAGGTAAGATGAAGCAATGTGTATCCATGTGTAATGGGCTTGGGATGTTTCTGTCAAGAAACACATTCACAGGACATAAAGGCTCATATGCATGCTAAGAATGGTCCCTTTCTTCCAAACATTTATATGGAAAAGGCAAAAGAATGGTCCTCCACAATAGAATACAAAAAATATCATACAGAAGGAAAGGGCATGACAAATAATTTGGCAAAGATGGGAGCAAGACATTGCAATAGCTCCTGGTGTTGTTATTGTCCCTGCCAAATTAGTAATGGTACAAAATATTTTGCTCAATCTAACTTCACTCACATCAGATTTCGCGGAAAGCTAACAAGCTTCAGACAAAGTTGCGGTTTTTTTGGTCCATCTTTTTTTTCTTTTCTTTTCTTTTACTTTCTGTTCTTTCTTTTCTTCCTATTTATTTTTTCTTAGGGATGAAGAGGCTAATATTGTTTTCAATTATATAATACAGACATGGGAAATTCATTCTACCGCCTGTTACTTTACCCGAGCATTATCTCTTGTTTTGTATTATTTGCAACTAGTGTTTTTTAGGCTTTAATGGGGAATAGTACCCTGAACTTTTCCTATTTGATCACTTAAGGGCCTGAACTATAAATCAGTACAATTCAAGACTCATAAATCTGAATTTGTGGCAGTTCAGTCCATAAGATGAGTTAGTCAATCAGGTAAAATCACGCGTTTAGACGTCATTTGCCACTGTTTGACCAAGCTTGCGGACTCAGCCACATAATCACTCATGAAAATACTCAAACAATGACAAACGACATCTGAACACGTAACTTCATCTGACTAACCAATTCACCTTCTAAACTGAATTGCCTCAAACTTAAAAGTGCAAGTCCTGAGTTATACCAGTTTATAATTAAGGCCCTCAAGTAATCCAGTAAGTAAAGTTTAAGTACTATTCCTGCACTTAAACCTTTTTTATAAGATTATATGAAATAAAAGTCAGAATTTCTTTTTCTTCTTTTTGTCGGCTGAACATTTTTCAATATCATTTGCTATTATACAAATGTATTTGTATTCCAGAAGTATGAAGAATAGTTGCAGGAACGAATATAGATATGATAGGGCCGGTAAACATACCAAATATCAACAAATTAAGAAAAAAACTACCAAATTTATTCATTCTGAAATTTCAAAATGCTCTCACATAAATTCAAAATACTTCATTCTAAAATTCATTAACCAACCAAAGAACACAATATTATCTTGATGCCTCAATCTTAACCATTAAGATCTCAATGGCAAATTCAATTTCGCTAGATACTGAAGAGACTAGATTCGAGACTTTCTTATATTGAAGTTAATAAACCACATTAATCCAATTTGGATCAAATAATAGTTTGCCTCATAATGACACCTTTTGATATTAGTGTTAGCGGTCGGTGTTACGCTTTTTTAAAAAAAAACTATATAAAGATAGTTTTTAGTTTTAACAGTTTAATCTTCATCATTAATAAATTATTTAAAACTCTAATACTAATCCAAAAAAGCTATTCAAAAATGCTCTTATCTTCTAAATTTATAAAATGATGGCAATAATCCTAACATAGTAGCTAATAAAAGCTGATAATTAATGGCAATTCTCCATAATTTTCCATAACATAGTTTTAATGCCAATAAGAAAAAATATTCTCTTTTCCTTTGACCACAATTTTGAATACCATTTCCATAAACATTAAAAGTGAAATTTCCATATTTCAAAAATTTCATCGATATTCACAATTTAAAAAAAAAAAACTAAATGAAAAACGATCAAACAAAGTTTTTTTGTTGAAAACATGAGAAAATAAAAAAAAAACTGGAAAATTAACTAACTGATAAGCCTTAAAATTTGCTAAGACTCATGGTTGATCATAAATCTAATTTTAATGTAACTTCCTTCATATATTGATAATTTGACTGTTTAACCGTCGGTGAACTGATGGTGTTACGTATTCAATGAGGTAATCATTGTAAAGGAGGGAAAAAAGGGGGGGGGGGGGGAGACTGTAGAAAATCATTCGAACCAATGGAAGAAATTTCAGAAGTACGCGGTCAAACATATAACAGGGTGAAGATTTCCAGAGAGAGAAGGATTAGTTTGATCCATCCTAATCTTCTACTTTATAGACCAAAACTTGGCCACTTTGACTCTAATAATCACTTCAGGCAATGTAATTTCGTTGTCATTAGGTATCAAATACTAAGACTACTCTTACCCAACATTTCTTCCTTTTGGTTCTTATCCCTTTTCGTTTTGTATGTTCTATTTGTCCTATCCATTGTTCGTATTCGCCATCTTTAGAAAGCTGCCCCACTTTGATGGAAACCTCTACCCCCAACACTCCACCAAAAGCAAGTTCAGGTAGAAAAAGTGGTACCGCGTCTGAAAGGCAGAGGAAAGAAATGTCTTAACCTAGTTTCATCAATTTTTTTTGGTTTTCTTTTATTTTTGTTCTGTTTTTTCTAACACCCATTTAAGAGCAAATTGATGCATAATGGATGTGAAAGAGGTGAAAACATACTCCAAATCTTACATATGTGAGCACGAGCATGCCGACTTTTGTAACAAAAAAGTTTTCTACAAATGCTACAATCTTATGTACCAATGGATGTCATGCTAGATTACCCATATTGATACAATGACATTAAAAGATAGGATTTACATCAAAGATGAGTAATTAAGCTCCTAAACCTACATGTTTTGAGTCATTTAGAGATGGAAGTATTATAGCCTATCGAAAGTCAGAAACATTTCCATTCCGTGCGTATCCGATTCTGTACAGTAAGCTGTGTGACATAGCTGGGGCAACTCGAGCACTCGAAAGTTCTATCTCAGAAGAGATTGATTGTACTCTAACATGTACGAACAAGAAAAACTCCACATCCTCCTTTGCACTAAAAAGGTACCTGTCGTGCAATGGATGCTCCACCACAATGTGGAACTCACAAACATGTGTGAATCAGTCGCCATCATCTTCTTGGAAGTATATCTGAAAATGAAAAATCATGGAAGGGAGGGCCTGCATTTATAACATCACAAGTTAACTCATATTCACAATGAGAAAATACAGTGTATAAGTGTCTGAAATATGCCTCAGGTTCCTTGAAGCAATTTGGAGAGATAACAACAAAATACAGCTTGAAAAAGTTCTCATGTCCCGAACGAGACAATGTTCTCGTGTACAATTCTGAGGCATTTTTAAGCTTATGGATGCTTCAAAATCGAAGCCTCGAGATTTGGGCAATCAGCCACTTCAAGTTTGTCCTTTGATTGTATGTCAAAAATTGATAACATTTAACATATCACCTTCAGTATGCATCTTCCTAGCTAGGCTCCAAATCATAGAGGATAAGTTAACTCATCAATATTTTAATGAATTTACCAATTCATGCAAGCATCATGTTCTGGAATCAATCCATCAATCTACTAAGCCTTCATACCGATTGTTGCACTTGGCTACATAAACCGTGTTTCATTCTGCTTGGATGGAGGAAAATGAGTCCAAAAGCCCGTTTACCTAGACTGAGGTCTATATTTGCCTCCCTTTTCTCCAATATCTCTGCTACAGTTATTTTTTTATTTTTTATTTTATTTTTTTTTCTTCTTCATTGTCCAACAATCCAATACCCATAGCACA
Organism: Aquilaria sinensis; assembly: GCA_005392925.1. NCBI lineage: Eukaryota > Viridiplantae > Streptophyta > Magnoliopsida > Malvales > Thymelaeaceae > Aquilaria > Aquilaria sinensis. The sequence continues at coordinate 89,903 of SMDT01003116.1, read as the reverse complement.
TGGCTAGTCAAGTAGTTCTTATACAGTACTATTTCCCCTTCAACTTATGCCTTGTTCTTCTCCATTTTGTCCACAGCACTTAGATTTAGTGGTGAACATCTTGTTCGAAGTCCCTGTACCCATGTGTAATTGAGCCTAAATACTATTGAAGACTCACATTGAAGTTCTTGATCTTCAAGCATAAGAGTGTCATTATCACTCCTATGTTGGCTAAACTTGCACTCCTTGCACAAAGTCTCAGACATACTTGTTCTGAAATTTCTAGATTCTAAGACATTTCTACATAGTTCTTAACATATGATTCAATCTACTGTTACTTTATCAGTTAGGATGATTTCGTTCATAAAATAACATACACCCGGAACTTCATCCTGAATATTTCTAAAAGCTCATCTATCACTACGGTAAAAACGCAAAGGCTTAATGTAAAGCATTGGTGCAAACCTATGGTGTTAAGGAATTCCAGTACATACCCTGTGTTACTAATACTAACACTAGAAACTGCTTCACGTTCATGTTTTTGGACTTTTTATACGTATCAAACAAGATCCCTCACCTTCTTGTTCTCCTAGGATGTAGAATGGAACATGGGCAACCATTTTTGTCCCTCCTTGACTCCAGTTGACAGTCCCAGGATGCTGCAAATGTCTGCTTGAAGACTTGGAAGACCCAAAAACAGACAAACAAATAGCAGGATCATTCATTAAACCCAAGAAATCACAAGCCCGGCTCCAAACCCTTGAATCTGATTTCCTAGATCGAGCAACCTGATAATAATAATAAGAAGAAGAACACCAGTAAGGCACACAAATTTGCTTACATTTAACAAGATTCTTGATAAGAAGATGTAACAGAATTCATGCAGCTTCTCTATCTTTTGCAGACTTCACCCTGGTAATCATCAGTTATAAGACTCAAACTGACCTTTCCCAGGGCTACACGGGCCCTTGGTAATAGTTCGCCATGAAATGTAGCCAACTTAGCTATAGCTGAAACAACAAAACATAGAAGCCTCGACTCAGATGACTTTCTGAATGCCCCATTAATGCCAGACTCCTGCCTCATGCCTCGATGACTCCCAGAAACAAGGAGATTGATGTCAGAATTATATGCTACTTGAGCAATAATTTTCTATGAATATAAGATGAAGCAACTAAGGGGATACCTAGACGATAGATTTTCATACAGAAGTAATTCCAAGCTTTCAAAAAGTTCACGTGCTGCATCCTTATTCGAGGCACCACCACCACCGTGCTCTCCGATGGCCCAACACAACTGCAGCGCTAGTTCTGTCTGTTGAAGAAAACAAGTAAACGAGTTGAACTTTCCACTTTGGCACCCTAACCTGCAAAGCATGGATATTGCCAACAGACCTTTTCTGGGCTGTCATAAGCTTCTCCTAGTCGATCAACTATAGGCTTCTTCAAGAAAGCAACCAAACTGTAAGCATCAGTACAGGAAACAATTCCACAAGAAAAGCATATAACAAGCACGAAGTCAATAAGTTACTATGAATGCAGGAATCACTCCCAGCAAGGATTACTGGGATCGTTTAGGCAGCAAGCACCAAACCAAAACAAAGCCACACCTTCATCTAAAACAAAAAATAACACAAAAATTGGATTTTAAGAACAAATTTTTCAGGTAAAACGCATATATAATTAAATAATTCATATTTTCAGCTAAAAAATGCAGAAGCCAATATGAATGATCAATCAATTCTCATGTTACTGGGAATTTACAACCAAATGTGCAGATATTTTATGGGCACCTTTATTTATTTATTTTTATTTATTTTGGTCAGTTGCCTTTCCTCTCCCCTTAACTGTAGAAGGGTTGAACCCAAAGCACATGAAAAAAATAACAAGCAACTTCCTGAAACATCTTACAATGGGAAAGCACAGGGAATAAGAGTGGATTCAAATGTTGTAAGAGACAGGGTTTGTGAAATCTAGACAAATTTCCCAGCTTCAAATGAGGGTAGACTGCCAATCATGCTCATCCATCTTAATAAATTCCAACTAAGGGGCAGCGATATGAAGGAACAGAGCAGTTTGGCTATTGCATCTCTTTCATCCAAGTAATACAAACACAGTGTTACAGCGAACTGTTCCACATATACTCAAAATGAGAAAATCTGTATACCTTTTCTTTGTCTATTCATGGAAGCAATTAGAGCAATATAGATCAACTGATTGCAAGTATGTTCTGTAGAGAGAGAGAGAGAGAGAGAGAGAGAGAGAGAGAGAGAGGTGCATAAACCCAGTTGCTACCAATGGGTGGTTATTAGCAAACACAACGCAGACCAAAAGAACAACACAGAGCACATAGAGGGTGCAGGTGATGAGAACCCATACACCCTTTTTCTACTGATGCAAATTGATCAATTGTTAGAAAGCATGTTGGGTCTCAAGAGGGGGTGTGGAGAGAGAGAGAGAGAGAGAGAGGGAAGGAGGGAGGGAGTTGTTTATGTATATATCCTGTTTCCCCAAATGGGTGGTTATTAGCGCACACAACAGTGACCGAAAGAATACACAGGGCACACAGAGGGTGCAGGTGATGAGTACCCATACACCCTTTTTCTACTGATGCAAGCTGATAAATTGTTGCAAAGCATGTTGGGTCTCAAGAGGAAGTGTGGGGGGAGAGAGTTGTTTATGCATATATCCTGTTGCTCCAACTGGGGTGTTATTAGTACACATAATTTACATGAAAACAAGACCAAGCACATACGTATTACATAGGATGGGACAACCTTCAGCAGTGCAATAAAATCTGGAGACCGCTGAAATGCAGCAAGCATAAATTCTAACAGCCTTCTGCGGACCTGCAAGGACATACTTATTAGATGTAAAACGTATTTGAAATCTCATTTGTTGATAATGGCCGTCTATAAGATAATTTTAGACCAAAAAAAAATGCATAGTACGAAAACGTTGGATATAGAAAAATCTGTTCATCTTTATGTAAATAAAAATAACTTGCCAGCTAATTTCTCATGGAACATCTGCAACGAGAAATGCTGTTATTTAATATGAAATCTTCCTATATCTTCACTGATAAAAGTAATTGACAGTGAAACAACACACAAAAGACTTCTATTGAGCCTGCTTATACACTTACCTCATAAGAATAGGTTTTGTCAGGAAATATTGTTGAATTTCTTGTCATAAGCAACGGAATTAACGCACAGATTAATGCTGCAGTAAGATAATTAAAAACATAAAAGAGCCAATAGTACTCCCAAAAACATTTTTCTAATAAAATCACAAACAAATCTGATACTGCCTCAGTCCCAAAAAGAATGACACTACTGAAAGTTGTGTTAGTACCAACATGTATTTGCTATATGTTTTTCCCACTTTAATGATACTACGTGAATTATTGACTATCAAGGCACCACTCATATGGTATACCTACAAACACCAAAAATGATCTGTAGGGTAGCATCCTCATATGTTTTGAAGAATGAGTGAAGTCTCATTTTTTTTGGGATAAAGAAAATATTAAATAAGTAAAGAGCATTTATAATCTTCAAAAGACATTAGAAAAAATACATACAATCGTCAACTTCACGCAGTGCTCTAGCAAAATATATATCCAGAAGCCGAGGGGCCATTTTCAATAACTTCTTCAGCCTATCAGATCGAGGACTATTAACTGCAGATTGCACCACCGCAGCAACAGCAGGTGAAGTCCAATGTCGTTGCTGAAATACAGTAGGTGCACTGTCAGGCAATTGCAACTAAACCCACACTTGATCAATATTAGATTAAATTTGAGCATTTGTGACATCTAACATTCTATTCCAACATGACTATACCAGTCACAACATAGGAACGCAGAATGCCCCAATTCATAAATATGCAGGTTTGCCAACAAAAAAAAGATCTTTTTCACAGGAACAAATTATGGAGTTTAAAAGAGAACCCAGCATCTCTAACATATAGTTTGATGTGCAAGGACTTTTTCCATCATTGTTTGGAACAGAAGTGTAGTGGGCTATCAAATGGTCCTATGAAGTAGAATTTCACACTTAAGAAGGAAAATTAATGAAAATAAAGGAACATACTCCAAGGCCATCATTTTCATCCTTAAGAAGTTCAAGAAACAGCGGATCGGTCACATCGATGGTGCTGCTGTCTTCAGATTCAGAGTCTCCACCTCCATCTCCGATGGTTGATCCAGTATATGCTTCATCCATCAATGCAAGTAGCATCTGTGCTATATAACTCAAAAGTCAATAATGCAATGACTAAGCTTGCTTAGGATCGAAATAACGTTAAATAGCCCGGAATAACCTCGGGAGCAGCATTCTTCTGGATATTAGCTATACCACTACCTATTAATGGTCCTGAACTCCGTTCTACTTTTTCCAATGCAACTACCAACACTGTCAAGTACCAACAAGAAAATGTCGGTGAAATTGGAAATAGAGAAAATGAGAGAAAACATAATTCCTAATTACTACAAATTATGCAGAGCATGCCTGAAGTTAAGAGATGCCAGATCTAATATCTTCATCAAATGGCCAGAAAAATTGCTTAAATGAATAATTCACCTGAAAACTAATAGATAGAAAACAAAGCCACAGAAGCCAGCAGGGAATGACTAGATGTACTACACAGGTAAAATAAGTTAAGCATACATCAAAAAAAGGATATGCAAACTTATAGGCCCCTTGACTACTAAAAAGAACCGCTAAACATGAGTTATTTTACTACTCCTGAATAAGAACAGGAAAATGAAAAAGGCCAGGAACAGATAAAGGCCATCAGTACAGAGATGGTTGTACACAAACCCACCTGGCAAATCCACTAAAGATAGAAACAAGGGGAGAAACGACCCAGGTGATATCAATCCTGGAAAAATATTCAGGAATGACTTCTCCAGTCTGCCAGGCAAGAGAGTGGCATATCATTGTAAACAACCAGGCAGAATACACTATATAAAAGGATAAAGTAAGAGTATGAATATGAGAATTTACTTTTCTCCATTCCATGCGAGCAACTTTAGCAGCAAGGGGAAAAACTGGAACAATAATAGTATCAAAATTAGACAGTGGAAATGGTTGGATACTGGGTGGAGCTAAACCATAGCAAATGATTTTAATGATGAAACCACTTGAGTGCAAAACTGTTTTAGTATATATTGCAAGGAAGAAGAGACATGGCAAGAATATAAAGTGTTCTCGAACCTATATTGTAAGCTAACAAAATCTCAAGGTATCTGTATGTGTAAGTCTGTTCTTGTGTACATACGTACACATTAATACACACATACAAACACCAAATCGCCACACATGCAGATTTTCCCCCCTCCCCCTCTCTCCTCTCTTTCTGAAAAGAGCAGAGTTCTGCTACATTTGCTTTATTCTGATCCTATCTGACACTTCTACTGCACACAAGAGACACACTCACATACGAATTGAACATATGTACCTGTGGTTCATGAAAAAAATAATTTTAATTTGACATTTAACATGGCATATGGGCCTCAGCCCAACCATTTGTTTCTTCTGTTATTTATCCCTTTCTCTATTTCCTGGAAAAAAAAAATTCTGCCCTGTCACTTTCTATCCACAACTATCACCACAAAAAAACAGTTACTTTCCGCATACTCCACCATTCCTCCAAAACCATCATCCCCCCACAACTGACTCATCATAGTTGCTCTGTCATCTGATGTATTATGCTTTCGCTTCAACACATTTCAAGAAGCATTTTTTTCCTAGATCTGAGGCTAGCTCAGCTTTTGATGTATTGTTTTTGCTTCAACCCATTTTAAGAAACATCTTTTTTTATAGATCTCAGGCTAGCTCAGCTTTTTCCAGCCACTTTGTTGCAGGATGACAAAATGGCACAGGCTTTTTTGGGGGTCGTCAGATCTACTTCACTGATCCTTGGCAGCCAGTAAGCAGCATGATTAATTTCTTGTTTATCTATGAAAAATCCCATTTCTCCTCTAGATAAAATGATAAAGATGTTTGGAAGATATTCAACAAATATCTTGCATGCAAACAGTAGAGACCTAAGTCAAACTTTCCAAACATTTCCAGGGAAGCAATTGTTCAATTATAATTACATGGTGCTGATTATCCTGCGGATACAAGTTTTTGGCGATTGGAAAAAAAATGAAAACCAAAAAATAATGCTGAGGACCCAAGTGTGATTTGCTGCTTTCTTGCCTCCTTAAGTTGGATATATCTTCACACATAAATTACATATTCTCCTTTATTTGTTTAGTTATCTGTTAGGGGAAACAAGTTTCTATTAGATAAATTAGTGTAATTAGAGACATGTATGAGGGAGCTGTCTGTACTACAAGGGGCTATATGAAGGATTTCCCTATCACGACAGGTTTGCACCAAGGCTCTGCCTTAAGCCCTTATCTTTTCACACCGGTGATAGATGAAGTATCTAGAACCATCCAAGATTAAGTTCCATGTTATGCTATTTGTGCATGACATTGTTCTAGTAGAAAGGGGTGTAAATCATAAATTAGAACTACGGAGATATGTCCTAGAATCTAGGGGTTTTATTATAAGTAGGTCCAGGACAGAATACATGGAGTGTAAGTTTAGCCAACATATGAGTAAAGAAGATGGCAAGGTTTCACTGGAACGCCAGGAACTCCCTTAAAGTGAATCCTTTAAGTATTTAGGTTCAATTGTTCACAAGGAGGGAGACTCTGAACAAGATGTCGATTATCGAATTAAAGCAAGCTGGAAAAAAATGGAGAAGTGTCACGGGAGTTATGCTTGATAAAACTATACCTCCCAAGTTGAAGGGAAATATTGCAGCATGGCCATCCAACCAGCCATGCTTTACGGCACCGAATGTTGGTGATGAAAAAGCAACATGTAAACAAAATGAGTGTTGCGGAGATGAGAATATGTTGAATGAGTGGATAAATGCTAAGGGATAGAATTAGCAATGAAAACATTAGAAGCATGGTGAATGTAGCCCTGATTGAGGATAAAATCAAGGGGTTCACCTTAGATGGTTTGGTCACATTCAGAGAAGACCAATAGATGCGCCAGTTCATAAGAGTGACAGAACAGACATAGGTGAGGTGACAAAGGTAAAGGAAAACCTAAACTTATTTGGAATTATTTAATACAAAAAGATCTTACCTTGCTATGACTATCAGAGGAGCTTACTAAAAACCGAGCTAATTGAAAAAGTGGAATTCATGTCACCAACCACAACTAGTTGGGATTAAAGATTAGTTAATTGATTGATTGATTTGTTAGGAGAAACTAAAATTGGCTTGACAGGTAACTAGATTTTAATCACGAAATGCGCCAGCCATGTGCTTCATTTTTCATAATTGCCAAACTAAAGAAGACAAAACCATTGTTCTTTGGAAGACAATTTTACCTCAATGAAAGTGATTTCATACTTGGTAATCAAATCTTTTCAACCACTACTGTCGGAGATATAACTAGGCTTCTATCAAAGTGATTTTTTATAATCTATGAATGGCTGTGTGTAGTCTATACTAGGTTTTGGAGTTATACTTTTGACAGTATCAATCTCTCAAGTTCTATCTTCTTTTAAAAAAATACAAAGCTATACCCACAACTCCTTGCTCTAGGTTGCTTTTTTGACATAAAAAACATATCTTCAATATTTGGGTCGTAAATATCACCACAATTTAGATGAAAATATATACTAAAGTAATCTTGCAAAGGCAAATGCCAGAGATCTTTTCACACACCTGAGGTAGCAAACTGGGAAAGGAACTTAGGATCTTTTTCTTGTTTATGCTCAGAAAATCAAGAGTTGCCTGTGCAACGGCAGGATCTGCAAACTCACTGTTATTGAGATTACAACATGACCTACTTAGCTATAAAGTTAGAATGTCGAATCAGAAATACATACCATAATTAACAACATGACCTACTTAGCTATAAAGTTAGAATGTCGAATCAGAAATACATACCATAATTAACAACCAAAAAAAAAAAAAGAAGTGTTCATTATTTGAGATCCTCATTTCCGGAAAACCAAAAAGAAAGTAATGAAGAAACAAACAATAATTAGAAACCAAGCTAATGAAGTCCTTGATGATTCAACTGCCACTTTTTTATATTTACGTAAAACATTAGTATGACTGAATTTGAATAGGCACTTTCTGTAAGTAAACAGTCATGGCAGCAATATGTTTTTGACAGGCAAATGTTACTACCAGATAATTTTGGCTCTTGGACATCAGATACTGAATCGTATGATCAGAGAAATACTATTTCCAAATGAAGATCACAAAGAAAGATATACATTCTCTACACAGAAACCTCAAAAGGATGGCGTGAGTAAAGCATTACCGGCTCAAACAAGAACGGAAGAATGCTCGGAGACTGGGATCAGCATCATGGAGAACCGCATCACCAAAGTCAAGGAAAAACTGAATAATAGCCTGAAGATTAACATAGAAGCTAAATGCCTTACGGAATGAATAGCCCCGAAGCAGTAACACAGAATGCCTCCATTGTCAATCAATGTCTCATGACCACAAAGAAAGACATGAAACAGAAGGGGAATCGGCTGCGAAGCCGAGGAAGCATCAAATTTTCTAAATTCTACGGTACATGAATACGAAATAATAAAGGTTAAGAAAGCACAGAAAACTTCATTTAGCTAAATGAAATCGAGCAAACAGGAACATCTCCAACCAGACACGAGAAACGGAAATTGATTCAATATAGAAAAATACCAGCAGGAGAAGTCCATTAGGAGTCCGAGATTGAGAGAGCGATGCAACAGAACGTTGGAAAAGCCTGTTTAAATGCGGATAAACCCTCGCCACCAGGTCCTCCGATTTCTGTTCTTTGCACAAATCACAAAGCTTGTTCACCTGTTCAACTCATCCACCAAACGAAGTAAAATCAGAATAAAATCAGAATCCAAGACCAGAAAACTTAAGGAACCAACAACATAGGTATGGCTGTTCTATAATACCGCATGAAGAAGAGAAGGATCTGAAGCAGGGTCATTGGCGATACTCGAATCCCTCGCGCTTGTCGATAGCGTCCGGATATAGAAATCGGAGTCCATGTCTCGATCGCTCATTTCTGCGAAGCCAATTGCAGAGTTTCTTTCTCTCTGTGCCAAAACCGAAGAAGAAAATTTCTCTGCTAAATGTTGCTATTGACAGGGGTGAGGATGGTTGGCTGGGTTGGTTCAGTTCTCTAGTTAAAATGAACTAACTTGAAACAGTGTAGTTCCAAAAAAAGAATTAAACAGAACAAGAATTATAGGTCTGAATTTCCTTGGTTTGTTTAGACGAAACTATACATTTGACCACTGAACTTTTGCAACTCAAGCTCATTAGTCCACAACTCACTACTTATTAAATATTGGCCCCTAAACTTTTTAAAAGTTTGTGAGTTAATCCGAAACATAATATACACTAGGGGTGAACGTGGGTCGGGTTGGTTTGGTTTTATGGTGGAACCGAACCAACCCAAAATAGTTTCGGTTCCAAAATTTTTCTACCCAACACAAAACCGAAAACCAAACAGAACCAAAACCATGGTTCTGGGTTTCTCGGTTCTAGTTCTCAGGTTTTCGGTTTATACCATATACCTATAACAACACCAAAATTCAATAAATTTACATCCATAATCAGTTTTATGACATATTCAACATAATATACAATTAAATTAATATTTAAATATAAGTACTTAGATACATTCAAAAGAGTTTAAAATGTTATTCTTACAAAATTGGCTCAAAAGAGTTGCTTATGGAGTATCTTTTATCTCAATTAGTTTACTTCATTCCAGTAATTCTAATATTGGTATGATATTCAATATAGAAAACTAAGCCTTTAAGACAATCTTCTTCAGTATCAAAACCTAAAATATGTCGATGTCATAAATTTTTAATTTTGCATGACTCAAATGAAAAAAATATCATAATTTTGTTATAAAGAGTAATCTGGAATAAAAGATCGAAAGCAAAATAACTTAGGAGTGGTGGGTCTATGAAACAAACTGATTTAAGTGAATATGGAGAAATTTCGTAAATGATCCCACAACTTCTATACTATTTCAATTTGGAACATCAGTTTAAGAGTTTAATATAAAAATAAAAATAACCATCATAATACTTTAAAGAAATATGTGTGTGTGTGTGTGTATAGATATATTAGTAATACTATAATTTTTATTATATATATATATATATATATCGGGTTCGGTTCCATCTCGGGTTGGTTCCATATGGAACCAAAACCAACCCAAAAATCGTCGGTTCTCCTATATGTGGAACCAACCCGAGAACCATGATCAATTTTTACCCAACCCAACCCAACCCAATGGGGGTGGTTCGGTTTCGATTTCAGGTTTACTCAACCCATGCTCACCCCTAATATACACAATTGATGGCATCAGCCAAAAATTCCATTGCAGCCCCTCTACTTTTTCTTTTTAAGACTAAATACCCATGACTTTTGAATCTAACAAAAACACTACCTTCCTTGATTCACATAAAAGGTTTGGCAAGCGGCCTTTCTTCATTTTGGCTATTTTCTTTACACACTCCCTGAATTTTAGATTTCATTTTCATTATCAGAGAAATAAAGAGGCTAATCGACAACAAAACAGAAGAAGAGGCAAAGGAAAACTGTTATGGACATGTAACGAAGGAAAAGTTGACTTTCAAAATTAACAAAAAAAACAACAAAACATATAGACTCTCATCCCTAATTCAAATGACCAATCCTAAATCCCAAACTTGATAAACTCCCTCACTCCTACCGTGCTTCTAGCTGAGCGGCTTGAAGAATTCGTCCATGTAGGCGCGAGCATTAGCCATCAACTCCAACAGGCCTCACTAACTAGCACAAACACTTTAGTCTCATGGCCAGATCTAGCACATGGGGCCAGGGCTTCTTGTGGTCAGTTTAGATAACTTGTTGGGTATATAGGATTGGTGGCGGAGCACAAAGATGTCGAAAATTAGACGACTCCAACTTTAGGCCAACGACATTCCTCCTCGACCTCAATGTTCCTCCTCATCTTCAGCGGTGCCCCCACTGTCGCCACTTTGTGGCCTACGTGGCCTCAATCCACGAAGTGATCCAATTGCATCAATGGGATGACATGATAGTAGAAATTGAGAAACAGGCTACTGGTGGCCAGACAAGTGGTAGGCCAAGGAAAGATTGAGGAAGATAGCTAATATTTTTTATAAATCTAAGTTAGGGGTATTTAGAATTTAAAAAAACAGGTAAAGGGGTTATATATGAATTTTGGGTTGACGCCGTCAGTCATATACAATACATTATGGATTAACTTGTAAACTTTTACAAAGTTCAAGGGTCAATATTGAGTGAGTGGTGAGTTATGGACTAATTCGCTCAAGTTGTAAAAGTTCAAGAACCAAATGTATAGTTTGGCCTTTGGTTTCCCGCTTTTACGTTACTGTTATTTAAATATAATAATTCAAGTTCAATAAAATTTTATTGGATAAAATTCAAATTTGGTCCCCTAACTTTAAGGGTTGTCCCAAAGTTGTCCCTTATCTTCAAAAGTGCCTCTTAAAGTCCCTTACCTCTCTTAGCTTGTCCTATTTTGGTTCATTCTGTCAATTAAGTCATTATCTTTGACAGAAAATGCCTATGTGGCACTTACTTTGCCACGTGGCATCCTATGTCATAACAATGGGTGGCTAGAATGGAAGAACAAAAAACAATAGGCTAAAATTGATGAAACACATAATTCTAAGGATTTGAAGTGACATTAACCATTAATTTCTATCTTCCCTAAATCTTCTTCGATTCGAACTGGGAATGCTGCTGCCACCCACCTCCGGCCTACATGCTACCCACCGAAAATCCGCCTTGATACCCACTCGGCCACTACCTCATCATCTACCATCTCGCCACCCTCCGTCTCCTCGTTTACCCCATCATCATCTCTCCATCTTCCACGATACCCCTGCAGTCCTCCCCGCTGGTAACCACTCCCAATCGCCACTAACCCCAATTTTCACAACACCCATCCTCTCTCTCTCTCTGTGAAATGATCCTCATAAAGCTTCGGCGCCATGAAATCAAAGAACAGAGTGTCAGGTAACTCGGTCGAACTCTTAATTTCAATAGTCGGGTCAAGGAAGGCCAAAAATATTCGGTTGGTGATTTCGGACTCTCGATTTTGACAGTCGGTCAAGAAAGGCCAAAAATCTTCTCTACCACGAAATTTTTTGGAAATCAAATAATAGAGTAACTAGGAGAAGTTCGGGCGGTGATTTTGATTTCGATTGGAGAAGTGGAGATGTGTTCGGTCGGGGACAAAGCCGGAGTTCGGTTAGAGACGGAGTCGGACGCCTAAGAAGCAGGTGGAGATTTGATGAGTTGTTGGCCATTATACGTTTAAGTCCCTAATATTATTAGTTTGTGTCAATTTTAATCTAAAATTTTGTTTTCTTTCAATATAGTCATTCATTGTTATGAAATAGGATACCACGTGTCAGTTTGAACGCCACATAGGCTTTTTCCATCAGAAATAACGATTGAATTAATGGTAAAGACTAAAATAGGAATCAAAAGTTGAGTTAGGGACTTTAACAGTTACTTTTAGAGTTAAGGGACCACATTAGAACAACCCTTATAGTTAAGGGACTAAATATGGATTTTACCCAAATTTTATTTGTAACCAGCTTAAGAATAAACAACTTTATCCACGTTTAAATGTAAATATTCCTAGTATATAACCAAATTAGCACTTTCATAATTTTTAATTTACATGTTTAAATGTGCCTGTTCATACATAAATTTATGAGCAATTTAGTAATATACACATTTAAATTTATTATATTTATCATATACATCGGATTTGGTTCCAATTCAAATTAATTCTATATGGAACAAAAATTAACTAACCTAAAAATCAATGATTCTTTTATATGCGGAACCAACTTACAACCATAATTTATTTTTACCAAATCCAACTATTTTTACCAAATCCAACTCAGTAGGGCTGATTTGGTTCAACTGAGTTTCAAACTTACCTGACTCAGGCTCACTTAGCTAGTGTCCAGGAAAATAATAAAGTCTAGAGTCTAGACTGCATATTTGTAAATTTGAATAGATAACCTCTTCAACTATTGATCAGTAAATCTCAACTCCTAAACTTTGTAAAATAGCAAATGAAACAGCACATGTCACTGCTTATATAGAATATAAAAAGTAGAGCAAAATCGGATAAAATAAAATATGCAAACTATGTAGAGAACCATATTTCCTTCTCCAATGGTAGAAAAGCTATTGTAACCATTGGATCTTAAGATGTTAATTTTGGCCATTGAATTAAAAAATGTGACTTTTTTAGAAGCTAAAATAAAAAAAATAAGTAGAAAAAAAAAAGTGCTAGTGAAAAGGTAAAAAGAAAAAAAAACAAAGCACAAAGACAAAAAAAATAGGTAAAATGTTAACCTTTTTCATGAAAAAGACAATCTTCAAACACTTGTCTAATCTTTATTTAAATTTTTTTGATCTAGAATTCATGCAAAAAGATAAGGAATTATAAAGTTTTTTAGTGAAAATGAGTGTTTAGGGTTTAGGAAGAGGTTGATGATTTGGTTTTGCTAATTTATATTAGTTACTCTTACTTGAAACATTAGTTATATCTTTTATCATGCATCATTCATGTTTATGTATTCAATTTGATTAAAAAGAGTGAAATATACACTTTTGGATATAATTGGGACTAGCTTATTCGCAATAGAAGTGTCAGCAGCGATCTCTTATTTTGATACCACAATCCATTAGCTATACATGGCAATTTTATGTCAAGGAATAATGTTTTTTATGCATAATATTTTTTAGTTTAAAACAACAATCTCTAGATGTGATATAAATTTTTATTTGTACATATATTAGTATCTTTATTTTTCTTAGTTTTAGTGATAGCTTGTGTTCTCTAAAAATGGAGGACAATGACAATGTGAAAGTAATAGACAAGGGAATGTAGTACCAACGCTATTGGATATTAGTTCAGTTGATGTAAAGGCTCTCCTAGTATTTCCTCTACATTAAATGTCGAGGTAAGTGAATCCCAAGTATTTTTCCCTCAAATAAGTAGTATTAAGCAAGGAAAGCAAGCTAGTTGAGGTTAAATTGAGTTCCAAAGGGTAATTGGCACCTAAGGGGCAAAAAGGGCAAAATGGTAATTTTGGCCCAAGTCAGTGGCATGACCGTAATCTTGGAAAAAATTAGGTCCATGCAAGTGTCTTGAGCTAGTTAAGTTAAGACCATAGGTATTTATAGCCATTTGAACCAAAAGCTTAAGTTAAGGGTGAAAATGCACTAAGTAAGAATTTAAGCTATTATGTTTTATAATGGCTTAGGTGACTTAAGGGCAGTGTGTTTGGGTAAGAATAACCTTTCTTTGGGACCAAGGAGTGATAGAAATGGGAGTGTTTAAGTGGCCTAAGTGTATCAAAATAAAGTTTGAGGGCCAAAGTGACAAGAGGAAGAAGTTGGGCTAAGTTGTTATAAATGGAGGAGATGACACTATTCATCATCTCCCCCATTAGCCATTTTCGCAGCTCACCTTTCTCCCTTGCTTTCTACTCCCAAACCTCCCAAATCACTCAAGTTTTCATGGAATTCGAAGGTCCCGAAGCAATCCCAACAAGTCCTTAGCTCGTTTTTGATGGAATTGGTGCATTTGGAGTTGTTTTTGCAAGTTTTGGTTCAAACCCAAAGGTAAACGTATTTGATCCTTATGGGTTAGTTTTAAGGTTGTTAAATGGTTAGAAATGGTCTTAACTTCGTGCTATTGGTGTCCAATTTGGTTGATTTCAAGCTTGGAACTCAAGGGAACCCATTGGAGCTAGGAGGTGCTCATAGCTTGTTCTTGCTTTCAAGATGATTTGAGGTAAGGGATTCAAGTTAATTAAGGTCAAATAATGCATAGAAATGTAGTATTTTGTGTGGGAATGAGTTAGAAACAAGACCCAAGTGATTTGAGTTTGGGATGAGAAAGTTTGAGTAGTTTTCGTGCAAGGTCGCACGCTGTTGCGCAACGCTGGGAAGCGTTGGCGACGCGTCGCCAGTGTCGACGCCATATTGGCGACGCGAGTTGGTGACGCATCGCCAAGAAATGCAAAATTTCTCCGAACGCTGATGCCTGTGGCGACGCGTCGCCAACGGCGCCGCCAAGGCATTTTGCCCTCAAGCTCCGGGCATCCTAAGAGTGTCTCAAACTCTCGGTTTCCATCCCTAGGCTAAGTTAAGACGTTCCGTAGCCTCGGTTGGGTCTAGAACTCATTCCTAAGTCGGGAATTATGCATTATTTAGGTAGTAGCTAAGTGGTGTGGTTAAGGAAGGGTAAGTAATGGTGGCTAAGGAAGTTAAAGTGCTTCAATTCTCAAGTGAGCACTAAGGGGATTAAGTCGGGTTTCAGACTCTTCGTTGGCCGAGTAGAATGTCATAAACCTATGGTCAATGAAAAGGAAACCTAAGAGAATCCCAACCAAACTTTATAGTTTGGTAAGTAAGCCACTAAGGGGCCCTAAGCTAAGCTTCAAAAGCTTGGTAAGTTGAACCACATAAGGTAGCTACTCTGCACAATAAGTTAAGGGAAGTGACGGGTAAGGAGTGAGTAAGTGGAAACTTACTCTAAGTAGCTCGTCAAGGCGGGTAAGGTTGAGTAAGCAAGGTCTTACTCTAAGGTGCCCGTAAGAGGACTTCAAGGGGTTAGTAGTTAAGTGCTAGCATAGGATACGAGGGCCAGTATCCAAGTACCCCAGTCGTAAGAGCTCACGACAAGTCCAGCACCTACGGGTGTAAGGAAGTCCTAAGTGCATTTGCATGTGCATAACTCATTCATCCATCCATCCATCCATCCACTTGCATTGTTTGTTGTTTATTTTCTTGCTTCTGGTTATCTTGTTGATTGCTTGTTTTGTTTTGTATGCTGTCTATTTATATGCTTGTTGTGCTTTGTATGCATGCATTGCTTTTCCCTGCAGGTACTAATCCCTTACTGAGTACTTTGGAGTACTCACCCCTTAAGTGTTGTGCAGGTTTAAGCAGTTTTGTTTGGGCTTAACAGTTGGTAAGGGGCAGCTGTTAAAGCTAAGTTTTATTGGTTCAAAGGTATTCTCTAAGTAGGAAACTCCATGTTTTCTAAGTTACTTATGGCATAAGTAAGTACTGACCAAAGTGTTTGCCTTACAGTTGAGGCTAAGTGAGTACAAGGGAAGTGTGGCTCATCACTTGAAGCTAGCTTGCTTGGGTGAAGAGCTAAGGATGGATCTTAGTAGTTATGAAATGTTTTTTTTTATATGTATGGTAATTTCATACATAGATTGCCTATACTAATGACCATTGGTGTGTATAACACTAGAGTTACATTTGGGTCCATATAAGATAAAAATGTATGCACAAAGTTGTTACTTGAAGTTAAAGCAACTAAAGATTTATGTCTTGGCTTATCTGATTTATGTTTTCAGTAATTGCCGCGGCACTATTTTTCAATGAAGTTTTAATTTAATTGTTATTGCATAGCCAGGACAACGCATGCATATTTCTTATGCAGGGTAGGCTAAGTAACTAGTTGCACGTAACGATTTAACGTATTTCACGAGTAATAACTAGCCAATTGTAACTTAAGTGGGATCATAATTCCCTAGAGCCTACCAGTGTTAGCAATTCAGGGCACTGGGGCCATGTTCCGCCACAGTTGATGATCATGCTCAGAAAAAAAAGGGGGTCCAAAGAAAGGGGGAAAACAAAATAGAGGGAAGGAGACTGAAGATGGAAAAAAAGAAGAGTGAAACAAACAAAAGGCCAAGGGAATGGTGAGGTAAAGAAGTGAATTAACATAGAAATTAGTTACTTGTATAATGTATTTTTTGGTTGGATATAATGTTCATAGTTTTCACTCGATATGTAATTAAAGTTATTGAATTATAATTTTAGCATAATGTTGAATGAAAATTGGACAATCTTTTGAAGGAATACTTGTGATTTAGTACCAAAGAACAACATTTTTTCATGCTATATAGTTATATAGTAATTGCCATATAACTTGAAGCGATCTAATGTTGTATAAGCAATTAAATGTAAAATAATTGATGTTAATTCAAAGGCCAACATTTTCTTTACTCTAAACAGCAATTCCAGCATAAATAAAATAATGTCAAGGCAAATAAAAACAATTTTTTGTGTTAGATAAAAAGGGTTCTCTTAAGACACAATAATAATATATTAAGAATATAAAGTAATTCACAAGAAATGACAATTTTTTATATGACATACCAGCTTACTGTATTTACATTTTAAATTGGATGACTTTACATACCGAGAATGTAAAGAAACAACTGATATATAAGTTAGGACTTCCGGTATGTAAAACGAGGGTATTAAAATGAAAATAATTGATATGTAAAGAAATAACTGGTATATAATTTAAGATGCTCGAAATGTAAAACGAAGATATTGAAATGAAAGTAATTGGTATTTAAAAAAATAACTAGTGTATAATTTAAGCTCTCAGTATATAAACACACCAAAAGACCTATAATTTGACATGTAATTTGACCTGTAAACACACAAGGGTACTATAATACAAATTTTTTATATGCAAAGAAATAACCGACATGTAATTTGACAGATTTTTGGTATGTAAAATTATGGTAATGGAATAAAAATATGTACATACCAAAAGACCTTATTTACATCCCAAATGAGATATTTTTATATATCGTAGTGCATTTCAAAATAATCAGTATATAAAAGAATAGCTGATATGTAACTTCGGGTCCTTGATATATGTAAAGGGAAGGTATTAGAATGAAAATAACTAATGTGTAAAAAATTAGCTGGTATGTAATTTAAGGCTTCTGGTTTATAAAAATGAGGGTAATGAGATGTAAAATTTTTATATATGAAAAAAATACTTGGTATGTAATTTGATAGGTTCCCAACATGTAAAATGATGGTAATGGAGTGGAAAATAGGTACATACTAAGATGCCTTATTTATATTCTAAGTAAGATACTTTTACATTCTGAGTAGCTGATATGCAATCTAAATTTATCAGTATGTAAAATGAGAATCTTAGAATGAAAGTTTTTCAAAAATTATACACTTGGTCCTTAGATTTTTCAAAATTTTACAAAATTATCTTTAAAAATTACATATTTAGTCACTAAACTTTTATAAGTTAACAAAATTATCCTTAAAAATTACATGTTTAGTTCCTAAACTTTTCAAAAATTTAAACAATGGTCCTTCCAAAATTACACAATTAGTCCTTAAGTTTTTGTAAAATGTTTTAATATATCATTAATTTTCAAAAATGACATTTTAGTCATTGTTAAATATAAGACATTTTATTAAGATAAAATGACGTTCTTATGCACAATAATGACAATTTTCAATATTAATATGAAATTTTTAGATTCATGAACAATAATATTATTCATTAAATTTGACATTTTAATAGTGTTATCTACTATGAATATGGCATTTTAATTCAATAATGATGATATCTAATTTTTGTGCATCTCTAAATGCTAAATTAAAAAATTTCCTACTATTCTACATACTTCATTTCGTCTCTCATTATTACCTTTTTTTTTCAACATACTATGCGTTGATTTTATTTTTTATTTCATATTTCATCATTTTCAACTCAAATTAAATGATGTTATTTATTGTCCCTCCTATATGTACTAATGATTCTAATTCTCACATTTTGTTCACTTTTAAATTTCCTTTACATTGGATTAATGTAGAATCTAGGATTTAAATTACAATCATATTGTATTCACATTATGAACTATATGTATTGTCTAATATTTTTACTAAAGTAATTATATAGTGGCTTATACATGTTACTCAAACTTTTTTTTCACTAATTTGTTATTGTATTGTTCTCATGTGTTACTTTTTTCATTTATACGTTATTATATGATAGTTCATACTTATTTTGTATTTTCTTACAAATTAATAACATTTTCTTATCATTTTATTAATCTTATTTTTTAATATGTGTTTTCTTTTACAATAATCTCCACCTTTTTAACTTTTCATTTATTTTTTATTAGTATTCAAGATACTCAAATATGTAACAGTATAACCAAGTAATGCACTATTTTATTTTCTCATATTTTCTATGTGTTTTTTTTAACTAAAGCCTACAAATATATATATATATATATATATATATATATATATATATATATATATATATATCACATAACATAATTTTTTTTATTCATGATGCTAATTTTTCCTCTTTTATTATGTTTATATAAATTTTTTTACATTTTTCTATTTATTATTTAATTTTTTAAGAATTTTACATATATGTTACTTGTTTAACATGTTACAATAAGCCATATGGCATCATTTTAGTGTTTCTCTATGGACACATATCATTTTCATGCATTTCTACCATAGAATTTTCCATAACATCTAAGTAATAAAAAATATAGTTAAGCTACACTTCTACCTAAATGGAACTTAAGGTGAATTAGAGGGATAGTTTCAAAAAGTGACTTAAGGATTCAAATACATTTTTTAAGTTTTACACTAATTAAGATAAAAAAAATTTTGCATCTTGCAAGCAGTTTTTTTTCTTTTTTGAAAAAGCATATATGTTTTATGATTTCTTTCTATTTTTTTACGCTGGAAAATAGTGAAAATTTTATAAACACAAGTAAATTTTTTGGTAAGAAATAAATTGAAAACCTCTAAATAGAATTAAATTTACAAATGACAACAAAAAAAAGAAAATAACCATAATTTTTTTAATTAATATCAATCGGGTATCACCTTAATTAACCCATAATTTTGAATTAACATCTGACCAGAGCTTCAACACAACACTAAAATAGAAACCGTTTATATGGAACAAATTTTGCGTAAAAAATTCTCAAATTGGCAGTAATAGCAACATAGATTCATTACCAAAAAACTAATGAATATCCCATATATATCATTTCTTTCCCAAACGTGTAGAAAATTTTGAAAATGGTAGGGAAAAATCCATGCATGAACGAATTCCAAAGTTCATGTCAAAAAGACAGAAAGCATTATAAATATTCTAGACAAAATTCAACTTTCTTCACCAGCAAGTCATCCAAAAAATGGTGATCAAACCAGTAGCAAACCTTCTCTGCCTCCTGATACTTTCCTAGCTCCAACCTTCTGCTTCAAAACCCAGTCTCGGTTTTAGTCTCAAACTCATCCCAAGTTACTCCATACACTTTCCTTTCTTCCCGCTCTATCTCACCCACCACGAACGTCTCGACTGGATAATCAAATCCTCCATGGACCAACTCGGAACTCCTTCTTGGGCTTCAAAATGATCCGTCTAACGGTGACGCGAGAGTAATTCTACTTTGCCGTTGAAGTGAAACTGGGTAGGGATCCTGTCTCCGTTTTGCTGTACATGGACACCGGTGGCAGGCTTACTTGGACGTAGTGTGAGCCCTGCATCAATTGCTTCCAGCAAAGGATCCCCCAAATACTCACAAGATGCCTCTTCCACCTATCGCCCTCTTCCCTGCAGCCACCTTCTCTGCCAGGGCCTCGATCGGCGCTACGACTGCATCACCGACGCTTGTCACTATAACATCGGCTACATCCAGGGGCGGGAGGAGGTAGACGCCCCTCCTAGAATTTTAAAAATTTTTATTGGCTTGTCAGATATGTGATAAAATTGTAGAAAAACTAAAACCAGGTACCTATCTGTAAGTTTTTTAATTAATAAGGGGCTTTAGTATATTTTATCCTTTTAAGGTCTCACTCGTTTTCTTATTGAGTAAATTGCCTGATAGTCCCTAATTTTTAATTATTATTTCTTTTAAGTCCCTATCCTATTAAACATTCTATTTTGGTTCCAAATGTATTAAAAATGTTTCATTTTAGTTCTAAATCTATTAAAAATGTTTCATTTTGGTTCTATTGCATGAAAGATGGTAACTCAAAATATTTGTCTAATAACAATTTTTTAGATCATAATTTGAACTGTCCAGTAAGTGTTATATAATAAATTTAAATTGTATAATAATTTTTTTATAATTAATAAAAAATTTAAATAACCATTTTTACTCTATAAATTGAACTTACTTCATTCACAAAAAAAAAAACTATAAAATTTAAATTGAATTTTTCAATTGAACTTAATTATTGTAAATTTTTGAATTCCATGTATCTATATATGTAAACTGTGAGTTATAAGCTTTTGAAGTAAATTTAATTATTATAAACTTTTAAATTTCATGTGTCTATATATAATATTATTTAGTGTTTTATATTATTGATTATAAATTTATACATGACAACAACCTGCCCCATGCCAAGGCCCCAATCTCACCTCCCTAAGCTGAATTTCTGGCTACGCTCCTGGTTACATTGATGGTTCGAGAACCAAAGGTATTGCTTCTCTAGAGTCCTTCTTCCTCCAACTCAACCGTTCGACTGCTATAGTGGTCAACGATTTCATCTTCGGATGTTCCAAGGAAAACACCAATTTCCCTTTCGGCGGCCGGCGCAGGGGCCTCTCTGGAATCCTAGGTCTGAGCCGGTCACCGGACTCGTTGGTGACCTAACTGGAAGATCAAATCAGCGGCCGATTATACTACTGTATGGCCCCTTTCGGGGAGCTGTTCAGGGACCTCGGCGCTTTAAGATTCGGCGACGACATCCCCCAATCTCAGGGCAAACAACAAACTTCATCGCTCCTCCCGCAACCAGCTCCCGCTGATCCGAGCACTACTATTACCTGAACCTACAAGACATCAGCGTCGCCAGACGCTCGCTCGGCTTCACCGAGGACACGTTTCGCATCCGGGACGACGCAAGCGGCGGCTGCTTCATTGATTCCGGCACCCTGATTACCCGGATGGACGAGAACGGCAACGGGGCCAACATTTACCGGGCCGTGTTGGGGCGGTTCCAGGAGTATTACGACTCCATTAATTTTCAGTGTGTCGGCGCCGTGCCGCAAGGGCTCGAGCTCTGCTACCAGCGGCCGTCGGATTTCGATAATTTCGCTACCTTGTCGTACCGGTTCGAGCACTCTGAGTTCACCGTCGACGGCAAGTACGTGCATTATTTTAGCGCCGACGGAAGTTACTTCTGCGTTGCTTTGGGGCCGGGGAGTGGGAAGACGATAATCGGAGCTTGGCATCAACAAAACCTTCGCTTCACTTACGATATGCGTGCTAATGAACTTCATTACGCTCCTGAAAATTGTATTGACGATATCTTTTGATGGCCGTTTCGTTTTATTTTCCCATTTTGTGGGAGCTTGTTTGCCAATAACTTGTGTAGATTTTTAAAGTTTTATGGAGTTATAAGGTATTCTCTTCGTCTCATTTTTATTTTACCATTTCAAATTATGAAGTTATTTTTTTATTAAATTTGTTCTTTACAATGTTCTTGCACGAAATTCATGGATTACAAAGTATGGGCAAAATTAAAAAATATTTCTATTTTAAGAAATGAAACAATGGTTTTGGATTGTCACTAAACCAAAAAAAAAAGTGAAAAATGAAAGTGGGATAAATGGAGTATAACTAGAGTGTAATTAATGCGCTTAATGAAATTTGCATAAAAAAAAAGAGCTCGTTAAAATTAAAATTTTTACTAAATGTTTTATATTTTTAATTAACTTTTTAAAAAAATTTCACTAACATAGAATCTAATAGAACAAATTATCCTCTACTCTTGATATGACCAAGGTGTTGGGTCATGTGTGGATATGAGAGAAGTTTAAAATTCAAACTCTGATGTTTTGCAAGGTTTTTAGCTTCAACATTCCTCTATCATACCACAAAAAAGTTGTTTTGATTATCATTTTTAAAAGAGTTGTTTTGATTATCATTTTTATCTCAAAAAAACTAGTATGACCATTTTTCTAACTTATAATAATAATATATCCTTCTCCAAATACTATTTCTAAAAAAATAAAACAAATTAATAAGGGAAGGCAATTTCAAGCACAAACACAGAATTAATTTAATATTCTTGTCATCATAGCCACCACCATAAATCTAGCTAGCTCCAATTTTCTTCCTCATAAAATGCTGATCAAAACTAGGGGTGATCGTTCGGTTTTTTCGGTTAAAACCGAATTGAAATTTTCAGTTTTCGGTTTTTTATAATAACAAACTGAATTAACCGAATAGAAGAATGGAATCGAAGTAAAATAGAACCGAATTTTTTAGTTCAGTTCGGTTTCAACCCGAAATAACTGAAATACTAACTTTGATTTTCTGCTCCAGTGAATAAAATGTAATCTTTAGTATTTGTGTACCTTGTTAGACTATTTAAAGAGAAATAGAGGATCAATTTGGGGTTTAGCCAAGATTTGTTATTTGCAAATCTTCGACTGCGATTATCATTTCCGGTGGCAGTGTGACCAGATGGCGCCTGAGCTCTCCAATCGCAGCATACATCAAAGTCTTCTTCTCCTTGGCCGGCACCGGCGTTTTCTCGTCGAAGTCTTCTCGATTTAGGAGCAAAGGGCTGACGGCATGGGTGAGGATGAAAGCGAGGTCCGACGGCAGGGGAAAGGGTGCCGGGAAGTGAAGGGCGAGAGCAGACGGTGGGTGCAAGGGCGAGGGGAGGGCGAGGGCGAGGGCAGACAGTAGGGTCGAGGGCGGAGGCGAGGCTGAAGAACGGAATCGAGTGATGGCAGAGGAGGATGACCTTGTGATGGAAACCCCAAAGGAAGCCATCAATCTTCTATCTACCTTTCATTCAAACCCTCCTCCTTTTAAACCTGTCATCTGGCCCACCAAAAACTCAAATATGACATAAAGAAATTTTGGTTTTTTTGGTTATTGAAATAACTGACACTCATAACCGAAACTGATATTCTTTCTATTCGGTTTTAACTGAAACTGAACAAAAAAATCGAATTAACCAAACCGAATTTTCAAATTTTTCAGTTTTTCGGTTTTTTCGGTTTTAACCGAATAGTGATCACCTCTAATCAAAACTGTAGCAAAAACTTTTCCTCCTCCTTTTTCACTACCCCAATTGCCAAGCTAGCGCTTTTCAAGACCAGACTTCCCTTTCCTTCTCCCTTCAAATCTTAGCCACCAAGAACGCCTCCACCGAATGATAAAATATCTTCCATACACCTAGCTCAATCGGAATGATCTGTCCAGGAATTCCTCACTCTCTGGCACTAGGAACTCCCCTCGTCCTCACTCTATATTGTGTCCAAGTTGTATCGGCTAGAGGTATTAAATCGGATACAACGCAGACTATCAGATGCTTTCTTAATGTATCAAATCGGATTCACATTCCAATAGTTAATTTACTAATCTTTTGAGATACCATCTCCCTCTCATATCTATTGAACCATTTAATTTAACACGAAACTTATGAAAGTGAAAAAAAGTTTTTATTTTTGTCATTAACTTGTTTTCACATAAATAAAAAATATTGGAAGAAATGAATATGGAAATGATAGTTTAAATGATAATATATATAGTAAAATAATTGACTAATTACAAAAAAATGTATAACTGGTCAAAATATAATATGTTGTAATAGTTTTGAAACAAATGAAGTATCTAGGTATGGTAAGTTGATTATATTATACTTTATCGGTTTCACAAAAAGTTGGTCCTTTTACCGTGTTTTTTACTAAAGTTTGACTTAAATATATTCATATTAATTTGTATTGTAAAATTTTTTTAAAAAATATATTTATAAACTAGAGTCTTTAAGGTACTATTTTCATGTTAAAGTTTATATTTGTATAAAAAATTTTAAAAGAAAAAAATCATGAATTAATTGCTGTGAATTGTAAAGATGACAAGTTTTGCGAAACGTAGGTAGTACAAGATATAGGCGGCATATGGATCAAGATAGCCCTCCAACTTTCCCAAATATGATTATCTACGCAATGAAGTTTTTATTGTGCTTATATGCTCACCAAACTTTTAAAATTATGCTTATTATTAAGCAAGTTTGTGACTCATTTTGGATCAAAAGAGTAGTTTTCATAAAAAATATGAAAACTCTCAAAGAAAGAAAAATAGAATTAATGAATATTGATAATCTTTTACTCTTAGAAACTACTACGTCTATCCCAAATTATTTACACACTTCAAAATTTTTTACTTAAATTTGACTTAAATTTATTTATATTAATATTTGCTATATAGTTTTTAAAAAATATTTTAACAAACTATAAGTATTCAAATTCCTAAATATAAATTTTTAAAATTTTGTTAACATATATTAATATAAATAAATTTAAGTCAAACTTAAGTAAAAAAACTAAAACTGTGCGAAGAGTTTTTAGATTTTGGAAAAATTATGCTTGTAGCCCACGATTTCAAAAACTAGAAATATTTATCCATCAGATTTACGTTCGAATAGTTTATACTTCTTATGTCTTTCTAATATGCAAAAAAAAATAATGTTTATTGACTAGGAAATAACTATGAGACAAAGTGGTTTTTTTTTAACAGCAAAGCAAAAATTATGTCAAAAGAAAATAGGTACAAACATCATCTTAAAAAAAAAATGATAGATCAGATACCCAAACCGCAAACATAATAAAAGAACCCAAAGTCTTGAAGAACACAAAACCACACCTACCCCTTAAAACCAGAAACCAAAGCGCCCTCCTATAGAGCTCTAACTTCAAAAGCCCTAAGAGCACAACTATCTTGAAAGAAATAAAAACAATAGCTGACACTCCATGCTCCTGCCTAGATTTCTTCAACTATAAAGGAACTACCACTGGCTTATAATGAAAGATCTCCTTACTTGGGACCTTTTTTCTACCATCATAATTTATGCTACTTTTCAATCAACCACCCATTCTTTCCTTTGTACAGCTTGCATATTTTTTTAAACCCCTTTAACACTTCTTTTTTTGTGTCCACTTCTTTAACAAATTTAATAGCTAGGTCTCTGAATTGCTTGATAGCCGAAGGGCTATCACCTCTCTCAGTACATACTTCCTGCCAAAAGTGTGGTCGGGAAACCTGACATCATCCAAAAGAGGCGTTATCACTAACCTCGGAAGGAGCGAAGGCAAACACGTCGAACTCGGGACTTCGGCTAGTACGTCAGGAATTTTAAGGATGTTATCGGCTCCCTCGGGGGACCAAATGGATCGCCTTCGGGGATGAAGAACCAGCTATTTCAAGCAAGAGAGAGTTTCCCCGAAGGCGGAACCCCCGAACTAGGGAACTCCTCGAACTACGGGCATAATTCCTGAAGAGGGGCGTCCGTACCAAAGGACGGCCTCGCCCAGAAGACCTCGGGAATACGACATGAGCATTTAAGGAGTCTCTGACATGTCGCCCACATGCGCTACACGCGGCCTCGAAGAGCGGTCTGACGCGCCGACGCCATCCAAGTCTTGTCACAACCTGTCTCGGTCCTAGACCCGATGAGCCTACAAACGGCTACCTGTCCCCTACGTCCAGAAGTGCAGACTGTATCCGACCGAACACGTGTCGTGATCTGAACGGGCTGGGCACCCCTATAAATACCAGGAAACAGGCCCTGGCAAAGACGGTGGACCCCTTCCCTTAGAAAACGTGAACAGGCAAGGCCACCTAGCCTCTTAGTGCTCTTCTTCTATCTCTCCTCAGAACACTGACTTGGGCGTCGAAGGCTCCTCCCCGGAAAAATCCTCCGGGGACCTCCTAACCTTTTTTCTTCTGAGCATTTCAGGCATACTCCTCTGGGAAATCTTTGCTCCAGACGTCCTCCATTTCAGGAAGTCCCTCCCGAAGTCATAATGTCACCCAACGAAGATGCTGCTGGGCATCATTTGGGGCCGTCTGTGGGAACTCACCCTCAGGTCACCGTTGTTGAAACTCAGCGTTCAAAGGACAAGGGACTTCCAAAGTCTTCGTCCGCACCTGAAGCTCAACCGGCTACTGAGCAAACCCTTCCAGGGACTTCCTCGCCTGAGGAAAAACGTCATTTAGTCATAACTATGAGTTTTCTACACGACTTTCAGTGCTTTATTGTGGTTGAAATGACACAGCAGATAGACCGAAGGTGGCCGTAACCAACTCAGGCCCAAAGGCCTTCCTCGCCAGTACGCCCTCGGGAGAAAAGCCCTAAATCAACCTATCGCAATTCGGGAAGCGGGGATCCATGTGATGAGTCTTCGACGGAAAATATACCCCTCGGGGCATGACCTACGGGACAAACGGGGTCCAAGCGACCTAAAATCCCACACCAAAGGAGCTCATCACCTGAGGCGAAGTCCCCATCCCCTCGACACCGGAGTCACTCCCCGAAGAGATGCCGACAATCTCTCTTCCCAGAAGCCTACAAGCACCAGGAATAAGAGCCCAATGCCACGCTCCTTATGAAGAAAATATTGACAAGATTGGAGTGAGTGGAGAAACAGGTAGCTCAGAAACCAGTCTGGGCTAGGCTGTCTGAAACTTTTTGTGGGGATGAATCGCCGTTCACCCGAACAGTAGTCGAGGCAGCCATGCCAAGTGACTTCCGGGTGCCTCGGCTGGAAACCTATGACGACTGAACTGATCCGCAGGCTCATCTAACCAAATACAAACATAGCATGGTGTTGCACGGTGTTGACGATGCTACCCTGTGCAAATGCTTTAAGGTCACCTTCACAGGACCAGCAACAGCGTGGTATAACTCGTTGGCTCCTGGAACCATCAGGGAGTTCCAGGAGTTATCTACGGCCTTTACACAGCAGTTCATTGGAAGCCGCTTTACGGCGAAGATGCCTGTCCAGATTTTCGACATAGCGCAGAAAAACGAAGAAACCATCCGCGACTATGTCAAAAGGTTTAATAGAGAGGCCTTAAGTGTTCCAGACTTTTGCCCCGAAATACGCATTCTCGCCATGACACGGGGCCTTTGGAAGGACTCACAGCTGTTCTACGAGTTTTCCAATGACCTCTCGGACACGCTTGGCGAATTCTACTGAAGGGCCGAACAGCACATGACAACCGAAGAGCTGAGAATGGGCGGACCAAAGTTTGATCACACCAGTGCCGAAGGGTCCAGCCAGCAAACGCGGTATCCAGCCGACCAGGCAGGACGACCTCGAAGGTTTAAGGGAAGGAAACCCCCGACCTTCACACCCCTAAACATCATAAGGACCAATATCCTCATTACAATGGAAAGGCAGGGAACCCAGATTCAGCGGCCAAGGGCCATGACCGCTGATAATAAGAAGAACATGAAGAAGTTCTGCCAGTTTCACTGCGACCACGGGCACGACACCGAAGACTGTTTCCAATTGAAAAAGTACATAGAGTCATTAATAAAACAAGGCCAACTCCGACGATATTTGCAAATGCCTTCTCCGAAGGGAAGAAAGGAGGAAGAAGGAAAGACAGATGACGAGGAGTACGACTCCGACAGGCGGAGGAACAGAAGTCCGAAGAGGCGTCCTCCACCTTCGGCAGGAGTAATACAAACAATTACGACAGGACTTCCATCCTCGGAAAGAAAGTGGAAGGTCAGGGAAATATCAGTGATGGAATATCAGAGTCCATCAAAGAAACTGGCCCGCAAGGATGGTTCCACCGTCATCTTTCCCCATGATGATCCACTGTTGGTCATGGTGAGGATAGGAAACTGGGACGTCAAGAGAGTGTTACTGGACGATAGATCAAACGCCGACGTCCTGTTTTCACATTTGCTGCTAAACCTAGGTATATCCAACGCCAATCTCAAGCTTGTCACTTTGCCTACTTTCGGGGTAGGACCATCCGAACTGCCTGTCCTTGGATGGGTCAATCTCCCCCTGATGATGAAAGGAACTTCAGTTGATGGGACAAATGAACTGTTCGCCTCCACAATGACAAGGTTCATCGTTATGGATGTCCCTTTGTCGTATAACGCCATCCTTGGGAGGCAAACACAAAGGGAATTTACACATCCGTCCAGATGTAAAGTACTTGACCATTACCTTCGCCACCCAGGACGGAGACGTGGAAATCTTCATTGATCAAGGCGAAGTAAGAAAAGCATTCATCAAGGCGCGAAAAGCTCCAGCAACCAACTTCGCACAAACTGTAGAGGCAGAGGCTTTGCCAGATGGAAAACCAAAAAAGGGAGAGGCAGAAGATCCCGCGAAGGTAGAAATGGAAGAAGTAGAACTTGTCCCGGGCCGAAATACCCGAATAGGGAAAAACTTGGCCGAAGGTGACAAGAAAAAACTTGTATCCTTTCTACTGATGAATAAAGACCTGTTTGCCTACTCGCCAAAAGATATGCCGGGGGTAGACCCTCGCATAATACAGCATAGCCTTAAAGTAAGTCCGGAAGCAAAACCTGTCCGGCAAAAGAAACGGGGCATCTCAGTCCATAAAAATAACTTCGTCAAAACCGAAGTCCAGCGCTTATTGGACGCAGATGTAATCAGGGAGGTCAAGTACCCCGAATGGTTGAGCAACGTGGTTATTGCCACAAAAGAAGGGAGCAGTAAGCTCCGAATGTGCATCGACTTCAGAAACTTGAACGATGCTTGCCCAAAAAATTCATACCCTCTCCCACTAATAGACCAGTTGGTAGACTCAACTGCCGAATACGGGCTCCTAAGTTTCCTAGACGCCTTCAGTGGGTATCATCAAATAAGGATGGACCCCGAAGATAAGGAGAAAACCGCCTTCATCACCAAGGGTGGAACGTATTGTTACATTAGAATGCCCTTCGGGCTAAAAAATGCAGGAGCTACCTACCAGAGGTTGATGAGCAAGGTCTTTTATGACCAAATAAGGAGGAACATGAAAGTCTATGTCAATGACATGATAGTCAAGAGCAAACTGCCTAACGACCACGTCGCAGATCTAAAGGAAACTTTCGACCAGCTCAGAACCTTCGGAATTCGCCTTAATCCCGAAAAATGCATCTTCAGCGTAACCTCGGGAAAATTTTTTGGGTACATGGTATCAGAAAAAGGCATTGATGCTAACCCAGAAAAAATTAAGGCTCTACTTGAATTCCGAACTCCCGTCATAATAAAAGATGTGCAGAGACTCACCGGAAGGATAACCTCTCTTAGCAGGTTTATTTCCAGGTATAGAGACCGGTGTCGAGCATTCTTCAAAGTCCTCACTAAGGCAGCAAAAAAGGAGGGCGACCTTGGATGTGATGGTCATCCTTGGAATGAGGAGTGCCGAAGGGCTTGGGAAGAACTCAAAATCTACTTAGCCCGTCTGCCCACTCTTCGACAACCTCGCGAGGGAGAGCCCCTCGTGTTGTACCTCACCGTCACAGAAAAAGCAGTAAGCTCGGTCCTTGTGAAAGAGGAAGGACCTAAGCAATGGCTAGTTTATTATGTAAGCAAGTCCCTGCACGGCGCCGAAGTCAGGTATCCCTTGCTACAAAAAGCTATATATGCCCTGATACTGGCAGGAAGAAGACTATGGCCATATTTTCAAGCTCACCCAATCATCGTCCGAAGTAGTCTACCTCTACGGGACGTCATGAAGAAAGTTGATCATTCGGGAAGGCTTTCCAAATGGTGCATAGAGCTTGGCGAGCACGACATTACTTATGAACCTCGGAAAGCCATAAAAGCTCAAGCCCTGGCAGACTTCATTGCCGAAGTACCCATCACCGAGGACAGCCATTCGGATCCTGGCGAAGGTGAGCTAGAGTGGACTTTGTATGTAGATGGAGCCTCAGGGTCCGAACACTAGGGAGCTAGGGTAATTATCAGAGGCCCCGAAGGTTTAGAAGTAATGAAGGCCATCAAGTTCGGCTTTAACGTCACCAACAACATGGCTGAATACGAAGCTCTCATAGCAGGATTACGCCTAGCCAGAAAAATTGGTATAAGAAACTTGAAAGCCCACAGCGATTCCCAGCTGGTAGTTCGACAAACAGCAGGGGACTATGGGGCGAAGGACCCAACTTTGGCGAAATACCATGAACTGGTAGCAAAGCTTATCTGAGAGTTTGACACCATACGAATCGAAAATGTGCCTTATCGAGATAATGCCGAGGCAGACTACTTGGCAAAGTCGAAAACATGCACTGAGGTACTAAACCACCCGAGCATCGCAGTGCTGAGCATAGTAACTTTGGAAAAAGGCTGAAAAGATCCGATAAAAAGATATCTCGCGACCAGTGAGCTCCCCGAGGATCCCAATGAAACGGCCAAAGTGCGAATACGTTTCGGTCGTTTCTTCCTAATCGGAGAAGAATTATATCGGCAAGGATATGCAAATCCACTGCAGAGGTGTGCTGGCGAAGAGGATACTGAAATGATCCTCGAAGAAGTTCACGAAGGCACTTATGGTTCGCACATTGGAACCGATGCCCTGGCAGCAGTGGTACTTTGCCAAGGATATTTTTGGCCTACCCTAAGAAAGGACGCTAGGCAGTTCGTCTGGAAATGTGGTAATTACCAAAGACACGCGAGTATCCAAAGGACACCATCGGAATTGGTAACTTTGGCTGACTATCCCTGGCCCTTCGCAGTTTGGGGCATAGACCTCATTGGGCCACTCTCGATAGCGCCTGGAGGCATGAAGTTCTGCGTAGTCGCAGTGGACTATTTCTCTAAATGGGTCGAGGCAGACCCTTCGCGACTATCTCAGCAAAAGGTGTGCAGAAGTTCGTATGGAAGAACATTGTATGCAGATTGGGCATACCGAGGGTACTAGTAGCCGACAATGGGTCCCAGTTTACAGACAAGGGGTTCCAAGAATTTATCAACAACCTTGGAATAAAAATGCACTTCGCTCCAGTAGCTCACCCCCAAAGCAATGGGCAAGTAGAAGTATCTAATAGGACCATAAAAGATGGTCTGAAAAAGAGGTTGGGGGAAGCAAAAGGGAAATGGCCAGGAGAGCTCCCAAGTATATTATGGAACTACCAAACAACACCCCGAAGAACCAAAAGGGAAACACCTTTTTCACTTGTTTTCGGTATAGAGGCTATCATCCCAATTGAGGTAGTACAACCATCGGTGCGGGTACAAGTGTTTGATGAAAGAGGAAATGACCTCGGCCTGAGAACCAAGATTGACCTCGTCGGCGAACATAGGAAATAGCCGAGCTGAGAAGAAAAGCTTTTCAGCAAAGAGTGGCTACGGCTATAAACTTGCGCGCCAGGCCAAAGGGAATAAAGAAAGGAGACCTCGTTCTCCAAAAGGCTGAATTTGGACCCCGAAAGCCATCCCACGGGGTACTTCACGCAAATTGGGAAGGTCCCTATCTGGTACTTGCCGAAATGCGAAAAGGAGTTACAAGCTCGGCGATGCCGAAGGCGTAGAATTAAAAAATACATGGCATTCGGATGCCTTGAAAAAATTCTATGCTTAGAATTTTGGTAGGAAAATTGTACAAGTTAGAGAAATTTCTAAGGCATTTGGATGCCTTGAAAAAATTTTATGCTTAGAATTTTGGTGGGAAAATTGTACAGGTTAGAGAAATTTCTAAGTGCAAAAGTTTTTTAGAAATTTTTTTTCTAAGGCACAAAAAGCTTCTTTTCACCAGAGCGGTCGTCGCCAAGCACGGTTTAAGAGAATTTATTTACAAAGGCTATCAACCTTTTCTGAAGTTGGAAATTTACTAAAAGAGAATTTCGCAAAGGTGATTCCAAGATAAGCGTAAATATGATTTTCCGAAGTCTTTTGAGCGAATATGTTCGGGACAATGGGAAATGAAAAATCTTGCGCAAAAGAATTAAGCCAAAAACTTTTTACAAAAAGAAAGACGGAGTCTTTATTAACAAAGATGGATCTGATTACAAAGAAGGAAGCTCGCCAAAAGTAGAACTACAAAAAATGAGAAAAAGAAGGCAAAGGACCCTAAGACAAGCTAAGGAATCTCGGCATCTCGAGAACCACCAGCTCCTGCGTCCTTGTCCACCGTCTTAGGCATCGGAAGAGGAAAGGGCAAGTTGAGGTGCTCGATTTTGGACCAAGACCACCGAGGCCCCTCGCGGATGTTTAGGGCCGCCAAAAAGGATAGGTCCAGATCTGGGAACCTCTGCAGAACTTGATGCCGAGTAAGGCAAAAGCCATCCTGAAAACCGACTTTGGTCGCTTGGACAGCCTTATCCTTCTCGACCGCTAAATCGTCAAGTTCCTTCTCCAGATCAGCGATCTCCTTCTTCAGTGCCTTCATCTTCTTCTTCTTCGGCTCCTTCTTAAAAGACTCGACCTCAGCCTGGAGCGCGGCCTTCTCAGCAAGCACCTTCGCCAGGAGAGCCTCAGACTCTGACTTTTCCTTTTGATATGCCTCGTTTGCCGAAGTAAGCTCCGCCACCTTGGAGCCAAGGTCAGAGATCTTTTGGGAGGAGTCCTTTAAAAGCTCTTCTTTTTCCTTCAATAACTCCTCCTGAACCGCAGCGACCTCCTTCTTTGCAATTTCAGCCATCTCTGCGTTCTTGGCAACCAAGTCGGAGCACATGACCCTAGATTTCTCCAAACAGTCCTACACCCAAACCCAGAACGTCGCTTGCTTCGCTGCCGGAACCTTGAGGAGGCCGGTGAACCCCAACAGCTGCAAAAAGTAAGAACAAAGTCAGTAAGGCAAAGATGAGCCAAACACTTAGAAGAAATAAAAAAGAAAAGACAAAGGCCTAAAGTATACCTGGGCAGCGTGCTCGGAAACTTTTGCAGCAAGGGTCTCTTCGTCCGGGCACACCTCGGAAATAGCCTTGAAGGAGGCCTCGGTGAGGATCTCCCTTGAAATTTGGTTGGCCATTTGCCAGCAGTCGCCGGAGTACAAGTTCATGTCCTCCGTAAACGACCAGAAATGCTCCCTCGGGATCTTCCCCTTTGGGATATGGGAATCCCGAAAGGCCCGTTTCCGAGCGTGCTCGGCTACCCATGCCGAAGATGGTACCTCCTCTGCATGGCAAAAACAAGAAACTTGTTAAGACAAGTAATCCTCAAAGTTCAAAGAATAAAGGCACTGTAGCTTGTCTAAAAAACGAACCTAGCAACACCTCGGCAACTTCATCATCGGAGTCTCGGACCCCCTAGACAGAGATCTCCTTGCCTTTGTTCTTATGGCGCTCCTCGAGCTCCTTGGCAGAAGGGACTTCCACCAAGGCGTCCAAGAGAGCCGTCGAGGAAGTGGGACTCCAGGGAGGGACGTCGGTCGGCTGGGCGGTATTGGCCTCTTGCTCCTTACGCACCTCTTCGAGAATTTCCTGGTAGGGAGAAGACGCGTCCTTCTTCGCCCGTTTGGTCGATGATGGCCCACTCCCAACCGTTTTGCGCCTTCGGGAGACGGCCTTCTTTGTCTGCTCCCTCTTCTCGGCTTGACCGAGGAAAAGAGACTTATAGTAAGCAGCGGACTTATTGGACATCTCTGAAACAGAAGGAAAACATCAGTGTAAGTCTAAGACGTATCTATAACAAAGAAAACTTTTGAGATAACTTACGCTCACAAAAAGTCTCATAAGTGACCTCCTGCCGAAGGAGTTTTACCAACCAGGAGTCTTTCCCTGCGATGGCAGGAGCTGGCATCTCGAGGTCCGTCTCGTGCTCCTTCACTACCCCTAGCTCCCGAAGGACCTCCTCGGTCATCAGCTTCCACATGATGGGGAAGGGGTAGAGGGAGCGTGAAGGGACCTCGGAATCCCAGTCAGAGACCGCTCGGATCCGTCTGTCGAAGTCCGTGAATCTGGCCGCCAACTCAGGAGTCAGCAGCCTCTTTGGGTTTACAACATCCGTCTCCAACTTTCCTTGTGCCCACTTGGTCGGAACGTACGACCAGGCCTCCTCCATCTTCAGAAAAAAGAATTTTCTTTGCCACCCTCGCCAGCTGTCCTTAGTGGCAAAGGTGAACATATACTTTTTGCTCCCTGATCCCCGAGGTAGCATAAAGTAAAAGCCACCCTTCGGGACCGCGTAGAGCTTATAGTACTGCTAAAAGCCACCCTTCGGGACCGCGTAGAGCTTATAGTACTGCATAAAAAGAATAAAATGTGGTTCTATTTTGAAAACGCTGCACATACAAAGGAAGGCGTTGAAATAGCAGTACGAGTTCGGGGGAAGTTGATTTACGGCAATGCCATGAAATTGGAAAAAGTCTCAAATCACCTTCGAGGGAGGGTACCGAAGTCCAGCCTTCAGTTGGGCACAGAAAATGGTAACCTCGTCCTCATTGTTCATGAACTGAGTGTTTGGGGGCCAGGAAGTCTGGTGGTGGCGTAAGCGGAAAGAAAAAAATTTTCACTCCACTTCTCCAATTTTTCTGAAGTAGAGCAGCAAGGATGGTGAATAAGGGGTTGCCAGCTTTCTAGGATAGGGGAGACAGTCATGAGACGAGTTGGTGAAGACATTCTCGATGAAAAAGGGGGGACTTCGGGAGAAGAAAAACTGACTCCGAGAAAGCTTAAAAAAAAAAAAGGGGCACAGAAAATCAAAAGACTCTGGAAATCAAAACCCACCGAATGTTTTGCCAAAATCTGGGTTTGAAGTCGCCGTCATGAAAAGTGGCCGGAAAAACACTCCGTCAATAGCATCGCCGCAAAAAACAGGAGAGAACGCAAAAACAGTTAAGAGCAAAAACAGAACAAAAGGAGCTTATGATGGAATAGGCCATATATAGGCCGAGGGAGGATAGGCGAACCGGTGTCATAAGTACTCCACGGAGGCGAATAGTCGCCATAACTGCTCTCTGTGCATAAAAAGGTGCGCCTGCCGTAACCGATGCAGTCCCCTCCAATGACAAGCGTGCCACGTGTCAGCCGTCGCGCCAAAAGAGGGACACGCCTTCTGACACCCCTAAACCCTGGGCGCGCCACTTCAGACTGACACGCCTGGTTACGAGACGCGACGTTGCACAAACCTACAAAAGGAAAGAAGTGGGTTGCCTCGAAGACACCAAAAGACAAGCTATGGTCGAACAGCCTATGTCTTCGGACAAAAGGTATATCTTCGGCACAGGTATTACACCCAGGCCCCGAAGGACGCCCTACGAAAGCCTACAAGCCGAAGTTTCCACTTTGGCTTTCCGAAGGGGGGCTTGTGATAGCCGAATGGCTATCACCTCTCTCAGTACATACTTCCTGCCAAAAGTGTGGTCGGGAAACCTGACGTCATCCAAAAAAGAGGTGCTATCACTGACCTCAGAAGGAGCGAAGGCAAACACGTTGAACTCGGGACTTCGGCTAGTACGTCAGGAATTTCAAGGATGTTATCGGCTCCCTTGGGGGACCAAACGGATCGCCTTCGGGGATGAAGAACCAGCTATTTCAAGCAGGAGAGAGTCTCCCCAAAGGCGGAACCCCCGAACCAGGGAACTCCCTGAACTATGGGCATAATTCCCGAAGATGGGCGTCCGTACCAAAGGACGGCCTCGCCCAGAGGACCTCGGGAATACGACATGAGCATTTAAGGAGTCTTTGACATGTCGCCCACATGCGCTACACGTGGCCTCGAAGAGCGGTCTGACACGTTGACGCCATCCAAGTCTTGTCACAACCTGTCTTAGTCCCAGACCGGAGGAGCCTACAAACGGCTACCTGTCCCCTACGCCCAGAAGTGCACACCGCATCCGACCGAACACATGTCGTGATCTGAACGGGCTGGGCACCCCTATAAATACCAGGAAACAGGCCCTGGTAAAGGCGGCCGACCTCCTCCCTTAGAAAACGCGAACAGGCAAGGCCACCTAGCCTCTTAGCGCTCTTCCTCTATCTCCCCTCAGAACACTGACTTGGGCGTCGGAGGCTCCTCCCCAGAAAAATCCTCCGGGGACCTCCTAACCTTTTCTCTTCTGAGCATTTCAGGCACACTCCTCTGGGAAATCTTTGCTCCAGACGTCCTCCCTCTCAAGAAGTCCCTTCCAAAGTCATAATGTCACCCGACGAAGATGCTGCTGGGCATCATTGCTCAAAAGTGGAACCTATCAATTTAATTTGTACACCATTTTTAAGAACTAATCAGCCCAAAGTGGTACAATGTAATAAGGAGGAGGTTTCTATCAATAATACTAAGGTATTCTAGTATAGTATTATAACTTAAATAGTGCTAGAACAAATATTAAATTTAATACGGGATATATGAAGCCTCATTTATATGAATCCATCTGTAGTTGATTTTTTTTTGTGATATAAAATCTGGAGTTGCTGTTATCTTTTTGAGAAAGAAAAATCTATCATATCAACAACTATTAGCTTAATAAAACAATTTTTTTGGAAGGTGGATAGAATAACAAAAAACAACAATAACTCTCTCAAGAAACAAAAACGTGTTTCTTCGGATAAAATAATTAATAGTACTTAGCATCGAAATGAAGACTCTTTAGTTTTAAGTAAAACATTTAATGATCATTCTAGAAGTATGAATGACGACATTATGAAATAAAGGACATCGTTGTTCAATTAAACACGGTAAATCTACTAATTTTTAGATGCACCTAGGTGCTTATGCACCAAGTCAGTCAGTGGAAGATTTCCGTTAATTTTAGTTGAAATGGTAAGTTTTGGCTATTAAAATAGAGTCAGATTTGGATATTTTATTTATGATTAGATTAGATTTTTTTTTCCAACGAAAATTAATTAGACTTTTATCTCCTCCAATAATGTTTGTTGCGTTTCTTGTTTTCAACAATCCTTCATCTTCACGTTAATAGTCTTCAAGTCCATTTATGTAAAAAAAAAAAAAGCTGGTATAGTTATTTTTCTTTTCCAATTATTTGCAAAGTGCACAAAAATTTTTTTTTTTTGTTTTTTTTTTCACATTACCCTTTTTTATAACATTAAATATGAATGAAATAAATAAACTTAAAATGATAAATATGGTAATTATTTAAAAATGAGTTTATTCATTCATTTTTTTTTGCATAATCGATATGTTCAAATAGTTGCATATATTCGAATTCCAGTTTCATACAATTTTTTTACAATTTAATACATTAAAAATTCATTGCAAGTTTTTGTTAAACTTTGTGAAGTATATTTAATTTCCTATCATAGAAACTCAATTTGTATAATATGAACTCAATTTTTTTTTTATAGGAAAGTATTTTTTTTCAATAGACATCTAATTTTGTAAATTAACATTTCAATTTGATACAATAAGAATATAATTTTGCTAAATAAAACTTAATTTGATATAATAAGAACCCGATTTCAAAAAAAGTACCTCAATTTCATATAATAGAAACTTAATTTTATACAAAAGAAACTTATTTTTATACATCGACATTCCAATTTGGTATAATTAGAACTCCACACTTTTACAATATGATCTTAGTTTCATATAATACAATCTCAGTTATATTTGAGAATTGTCTTCAGGCTCTATTTCCCCACCAATTGAAGTATTTGGTACATCCTCACATTTCATTCTTGTACCTGTATATTATGTTAAAAAATAATTACTCAACAGCAAAAATTGTGAAGAAAAAAGTGAAGAAACAACAATAGATGCCAACAGCATACTTGCTAGTCATATGCAACACTCAATCTTATGAGGAACAAAAGCCAAGAAAATAAAACCCAAAATTTCAACCATCCAATCGATTCTCCACAATTCTGAAACCCATATTTACTACATACAGTCGTTCGGCAGAAACATACAAACTGTTAGTAGAATCACACAAGCTATCCACACAAAATTACTCTATCAACAAAACCTCACAAAATCATAATAATACAAAACTTTCCACAAAACCATACACTTCATAACTGTTCAACCCTGCAAGCTAACCATACAACTAACCACATCAAAAACACCCCATAATAACACTTCACACAATTATACAATGTGTAATTAGAACAATACATAACTATTTCAAGAACACACCACAGAACGCCCCATTCACTCAACCCAGTAAATAACACTTCTCACTCCTACATACAAAATACACCCACTTTCCTTCAAATCCAAACCATACAAAACGTTCACAGAATAACACAACTTCACAATTTTTCCTACATATAGTTGTTCGATAGAACCATACAAACTGTTAGTAAGATCACACAAGCTATCCACAAAAAATTATTCCATCAACAAAACCACACAAAATGGTAATAATACAAACTTTCCACAGAACAATACACTTCATAATTGCTCAACCTTGCAATCCACCCCATAACAACACTCCTCACAATTGTACAACGTGTAATTAGAACAATACATCACTATATCAAGAACACACAATAGAATGCCACATTCACCCAACCCAGTAAATAACACTTCTCACTCCTACAAACAAAATACATCCACTCTCCTCCAAATCCAAACCATACATAATGTTCACATAATAACATAACGTCCTTACACAACATCAACCACATCTTTTTCTTACAATTTTAACAAGTACATGTTTGAGATACTTAGGTTAAAGTACTTATAGTTGATATTGAGAGCAAACCAAATCCTCTGAATCATGATCTTCTGATTCAATGCTAGAGCCACTACCCCCTACGATGCGAACCATATTCCCTGCACACAATTGTTCGGTAGAAACATACAAATCATTAATGGATTCACACAACTTATCTACACACAACAAAATATTATTTCAAAAAAATCACACAAAATCATAATGATACAAACATCCCATAGAACCTTACACCTCATAACTGTTCAACACTCCAATCCAACCATACAACTGGACACAATAAAAAACCCAAATAATAACACTTCTCACAGTTATACAACATGTACTTAGTATAATACATACATGTCTACAGAAAACACATCAGAACGACACATTAACTCAACCCAGTAAATAACACTTCACTACCACATACAAAATACACCCACCTTCAACCAGATTCAAACCATCCAAAATGTTCACACAATAATACAACTTCACAATTTTTACTTAATGCATTTGCTTGGTAGAAACATACAAACTGATGACAGAAGCACACAAACCATTAACACAAACTTACTTTGCCACCAAAACCACAAAAAAACCCACTAGAGAACCATACAAAACATTCACAGACTAACACCAACTTTTCACCCATCATCACTTCTTCCAACTTCCCCCCAGAGAACCATTCAATTCCATCTACTTCAGCCCTGCTTATGTTCACACAGTTTCTAACTAAATTTAAAAAAAAAAACCCATCATCTTTGAAATGCCAACATACCTTTCTTCTTCTTCAACGACTTCCACCCTTCATTAGAACGAAATCACGAACCTTGTTTCTGTCTTTTGTGGTCCTAATCGCATACCTTCCTTATTCTCTGACGACTCACACCCCTCACTAAAACGAAATCCCGAACCTTGCTTCTCTCCTTCATGGTCCTAATCGCTGTGATCCAAGACACTCCTAGACCACCTTCGCTCTTGCCGTCGCCAGGCTAGATTTTGTGCCCAAACTAGCCGCCGCCGCCATGAGCTCTAGGTTTCCCTAAACTCGTCGATGGAGAATGTGGTTTCTTTTTTAATAAGAAATCTTATTTTGCTTTTGTCTCCGTGTTTTGTGTTTTAAGGCATGTCATTGTATGGAAAACGGAAGCTAAATTAGTGGCTATTGATAATTATCCCTTAATTTTCGCACGTCCCTTGCAGATTTGAAAGCGTGGTAACAAATTTAATCCGTTAGTAACACTGTTAGTGTTACTAGGTGTATTATACACCAAGGAGGACAGTCTCCAATCTCAATAATAAGCATAATTAATTCACAAAACAAAATTTCCAAGCTGTCATATCTCTCTCTCACACTCTCTCAACCCTAATTAACTCATTCCTGTCAAGTTTTCTCTCAGATTAGTAGTAGTAGTCTTTGGTTGGGACTGAAATTTTTTACCAGTTTTTGTTGATGACGTTTTGAATTTTTCTCTATGTTGGCCAAGATCTCTCATTCCCGTGCTCTTTCTATGTGGTTTTTTACCTTTCATAAAAATTATAGCTACTTCTTTTCTATAAGCTATCTAATTTCATTATCGTCCTTATGTGGCATCTACGGATATGGTTTGGTTCTCAGCGACATTGTTTGGAGAACAACTAGTTAGGAGGCAAACATTAGAGAAATATTGCTTCTTGAGCTTTTTTTTTTTTAATAGCAACTAAAGATAAATTCATTAAATAATTTAACTGAGATTTATAAACACTTGATAGCTAGAGGCTATGCTCACTGCACACAAGAACACACCAAATAACCTGCACCTATTATGGTGTCCCAATAGCAAAATCTCAATTGTATGAAACAAGTTCGAATCCCCCGACCATTAGGATAACTATTACAACCGAGTCATTGTGCCAAAGACATACAAATGTCTGTTGAGTTCTGAATCCAACCTATCCAAGGGAATTTAAATTTTGGGCATCTAATAGAAAACCAAAGAAAAGAGAAAGCTTGTATGGCTCTTAACAAATTTGAGTA
Organism: Aquilaria sinensis; assembly: GCA_005392925.1. Taxonomy (NCBI): domain Eukaryota; kingdom Viridiplantae; phylum Streptophyta; class Magnoliopsida; order Malvales; family Thymelaeaceae; genus Aquilaria; species Aquilaria sinensis. The sequence continues at coordinate 48,632 of SMDT01003116.1, read as the reverse complement.
AAAGTGCTGACCTTCCTCAAACACAAGTTTATTCCTCCATTTCCAAATGAGCCAAGAAGTAAAATATGTCACAGCTTCCCAAGCCTTTTTTTGATATTTGGCATGCAAACTTTGTGGAGCAGCACTAATGCATTCTTGAACATTTGAGAAGGTGATGAAATCAAGCTGTCGCCACCTAAAAACTTGCTTGTTGAGCTTGACGTATTCAACTCCATAAGTACAAGCACACCTTTTATGATCTTGTAATCAATTTCAAACTTAACGTAGTTGAGATCATCCAATTGTATTTAAACAATTGAGAAACTTTTTATTTTTTTAGTCATATGCCGCACTTGTATAATAGTACAAATTATACCACCATACATCCTCAGTTTGATGGTTTTAAAACTAACAATCTTTGAAGCTTTTATTTTTTTGGCTTCCCGTTGTCATTGCTGCTTCATAGAGGATTTCGATCATTTGACATGCTTGTGATATTGGATCAAAATTTTTACTCTAACAATCCTCTCCAAGTGCCCTTTTTGCTACAATAATGAAATTTCAATTGTTTCTTACCTTTTAGTTTACCATGATTCGGACTCCTGCCTTGGTTACACTCCATTGATCTCCCACTTATCACCAACAAGACCTCTATTTTGTTGGAAAGTGACCTGCATGTCTTCCTTATTCTTACATTGGCTCTATTCTTTTAAGATAGAAACTGCAACATCTTAAAAGACTAGGTAGGTAGAGACAATATTATTTCTCAAGTTAATGATGAGTTGATCATAAGAATCTAATCAACTTTAAAGGAGAAATTAAGCACACTACAAAGGCTCAATTTTATACCCCAACACTTTGATGTGAAGCATTTTATGGATGAATTTCTAGAGCAGACCAATAGGTCAAACACAAAGAAGAAAACGCAGAAAAAGGATTTGTACAATCCTTAATTTCTGGAGGCCATAACTTTTGCTATAGTTATTAGAATCATTATTATAATACGTCATTTTGAAAGGAATTTCATGCTCTAAAAAAGTAACAATTACTTTTTCCTTCATAACCGTCTTTAATAGGCAAAAATTACATTCTCTTGAAGGATGTACAAGCATTCGAAGTTTATGTCATTTTGGACTCTTGGTTATTTTTGGTATCTTTCTCTATTTCGGGTTAGGGGATCTCTTTGTAGGCCTATAAATAAGCTCTCTTATATTATTATTATTATTATTATTATTATTGTTATTATTATTATTATTCATTCTATCAATAATATTGATCAAGTATTCCAATTTGCTTTAACCATCTCTACAAGTAGATTCTCGTTATTTTTTTTATTAAGCGCCTCGTTTGATCATGTGTGTTTCTCATTACGTCATAATGTGAGTTGAGAAAATAAACTATTTAGAATGTTTATGTGCTTGATCATTGAAGTAGATTCCTTCATTTGAAGAGTAGATAGAGTTTAGGTTCTCTCTAACTATGACTTCTAATAAAAAAAAATAGTGAGGCTTTAGGAGAGTTGTTGATAAATCATTAGACAGAGGGGGGCTAATTTAGATATGGAATGTTTGGATTTCTGTTTTCTTTCTGAGCTTTGTGGTATTTCTTGCTTGAATATCTACCTTTTGGCTCCAGCTTCTCGCTAGATTCTTGTATCTCTTTTTGTTTATCATTAATAATCTTTTCTCCTTGGCTGTTAAAAAAAGTATAGAGTTTCCTTTTAAGGAAAATTTTGCTATGGAGTGACCTGACTCATACAATTTGTTGAGATGATCTTAAATCTCTTTTGTTGTTTTTTTCTCCTCAATGGTAGACAACACTCTATCGACTAATGCCAAATGAAGATCTGCAATAGCATTTTCAATAATCATTTTATTCAACATTTTGTTATTTGTGAAATCTAGCAGTCTTTTGCTGATATCTACCATAAAGCCATCTTTTTCTCAAGATAGAATTTATCTTCAACTTCCATACTGAGAGATTACTCTCTTTAAATTTCTTGATCTCAAATTTTCCTGCCACCACTTCTACCATAAACTATAGAGTATACAGTAAGTAAATTATAAAAAAACCTAAGTTAGTTAAGATACGACTTCTTGTAAAATTTGACTTCGAGCAGAGCAAGTTGCAGACTTGCAGCCGATGAGTCTAGGTACTCATCCCATTAATGCAAGTTTTTCTACTTCTTCCAACCGATTGTAAACTGCCCTTGGATGAATGAGTTGATCAACGGCCAACAATCGCTCCAGAGCTCGCCGTATAAATAGAGCTGAACTCGGAGCTCTCTTTGCAACCGTTGGTAATATCTTCTGATCTTTGATTAGTTGTAGAAAATTTCACTATACTGGAATTTTTTGGCTAGAAGGGCGTCCATGGAGATTTTCCAAGCCGCCCAGCGTGCCAAGAGTACCGCCTCAATTCTGGCCATCGGCACCGCCAATCCTCCCGCCGTATTCTACCGAAATGACTACCCCGATTTCTACTTCCAAGTCACCGATAGCGAGGACAAGAAGCACGAATTCAAGCGAATTTGTAATTACAAGTCTCTATTAATTATTACAAAAAGTACTATGGCCCATTTTGGCTAGACTTAATCCGATTTAAGTGGGAATATATAATTGCGACAAAGCTTTGAAAAGCTTTGGATTAAGTCATTTTAAGTGGTCAAAATTTAGAACCAATTAGTTTTAATTTAAGTCCATTTAACCTGGAATAAATTATTTTTATTTTTACATTTTTTTATCAGAAACTAATTTTATTTAAAAGTCAATATTATACATGTGTAATAATACATTGAAAATATAATTTTTATAATCTTATTAAATTTTTATGATTTTTCTAGTTTTAGGCATAAAAAATAAAAATTCACAAAATTCTAATAATATCATTAAAATTTACTTATATATATATATATATATTATTAAATCTATATAATATTGGATTTTAAATGAAATTGGTTTCAAGTAAAAAATATAAAAATAAAAATAAATTATTTTTTGTTAAATTAATTTAAATTAAAACAAACTGGCTCTTAGTTTATATTACAATTCTAATAAGTATTTAATTTAAAAAAATGAATATTTTACCCTCTACTTTGTAAAATTGTCGCCCTGTCTAATGTTTTACCCTCTAATGTTTTAAACTTCATAAATAATTTCATTTCAGGCGAAAAGTCGGTGATCGAGAAACGACATCAGTATCTAATTGAAGAAATCCTTTATGGCAACGAGAACTTGTCCAAGTACGGAGCCCCGTCTTTTGACGCCCGCCAAGCCATGCCTAATGAGGAAGTGTCACACCCTACACAGGCCCCAGCCTGTGCACTCTAAAAAATCTCTTAGTCTTCAGCGTCTCCTGCCCATCATATTGTGGAGCATATCTAATCAGACTGTTGAACCTTTGCTTATACTTCAGGACACTGAGGTCTCCTTGCTCTAGCTGATCAAATTCTACTTATTTCTGGTCCTTCTAAGCTTCAGTAACATACTGCTGGTGGAAGACCTGAAGAAAGTCTGCCCACCTCATAGATCTTCTCCTGGCTGGTGGTCCCCTCTGGTTTCTCTCTTGGTAGGTCCTCTGCATAGCTCTCTACCAGAGCTCTGCATTACCTTGACGTCAGAAGGTGGCTAGCAGTACTTTCTGGGTGGAGGATACATCCATCCTCTCAAAAATTTTCTTTACTTGGTACACCCAAAATTCTGGTTCATCAGGGTCATAACCACCCTTGAAAATTGGAGGTTTTAGTGCCAGAAATCCTTCCAGTTGGCCTTCCTTTAAGCCACATTTCCTAGACCTTTCTTCTCTAACTTCTATGTTTCGGGTTCTATCCCTGGATGTCCTCCCTCTGGCTGTGGTCTCAGTAGGAGGCTCAGTCCTCCTTGAATATATGTAGGCATCCAGCTTCTCTATAGCTGGACTTTCCTCATCCTCCTCCTCAGCTCTAGGCTTTTGTCTAACTTCAGATCTCAGTCTTCTAGTTCTCGGGTGTCTCCTCTCCTCATCACCCTCTTCTTCTTCCTGATTCCCTTCATTTTTATTGGACTGGTCATAATTTACTGGCTCTTGGCCAAGCCTTCTCCTTCCTCTTCTCCCCTCGGCCTCAAAGTTCTCTCCTGCTCTTACTTGTTTTGGGCTTTCTTGTGATTGGGCTTGGCCTCTAGCCAAGGCTTACATTCCCACTACAAGTTGAGCTACAGTAGCCTACAGTGTTTCCATCATCAATTCCATCCTGTCCTATCTACCTCTGCTGGGTCCAGGTACTTGTAACCTAGCATTTGGCTCATCGACCAAACTAGGCTCATTGGCCTCTGCCTGCCTCTCAGGCATATCTATATGCATTCCATCTCTAGGATGGGCTGTTGTGTCTTCTTCCTGTACTAGGGATTCTCTTTCCTTGCCTCTAGTTCTCATCCTGCACTTAAGATGCAGTTATTCACATATGCTCAATAAGTACAAGTCTTATATAATCCTATATGGGAACAAGTATAGGCTAACCACTCTACTAAAACAGAAGCTATAAACTTTAAGCTTTGATACCAAACAAAGCCTGTCACACCCTACACAGGCCCCAGCCTTTGCACTCTCATTCACCATACTACCCAGAAAGTTATTAAACACTTATGTCTTTAAGTGTTATGAGTGAGTATTTAATTTCGACCAACTTTCATTTAGGTAGTTTAAGTCTTATTTTCTTAAGCTTAAGGCTTGAGAGGTGCCCTAGGAGGCTTATGAGTTATCCTGTCCTCTTGCTTGCAGCTTGAGGCAAGGCTTATAACAATAACTTACAACACAAGCAAGGCATACACTTAATTCTTTAAGTGTCTAGGATGTGTGCTCATCAAGTGTGCTACTCCAATGCATGAGAACCAAAAAGCCCATCTCTTCAAGTTTTGGAAAACACAAGTTTTCATGTTCATGCACATTCGGCCAAGTAAAGAACACAAGAGGTTCAATCCACAAAGGCAATTCTAATAACTCATAAACATAGCATAACTTGGCATTCAAACATCTAACATATGTACATCAAAACCAAAGTCAACCGAGGCTAAATATACACAAAAGTAGCCTACATACAAGTACTATATACTTGGCAACATACCAAGAGTACTCATTGTCCAAAACTAGCCAAAGTTATGCATTATAAGTCCAACTATCTATGTTACCCGAAAAGCACCTTAAGTGTGCAATACAAGAGCAACACTGGAGTACAAGACCTATGACCATGTTCATGGTCATGAAAGTAAACCACCATACAAATGCCCAAGTCGACAAATCCATCTCTCTCCTAGACAAGTCCTACAATCTACACAAAGCATGCAAAACTTAACACATAAGTTTCGGGCAAATAACATAAGACTTGCACATGTACTTAAACAAGCAAAGCTTTTCGGTTTTGGCACATACCTTAGCAAAAGTGTACAAACTTAGTACACAAGCAACAACAACAACAATGATCACTCAAGCTCAATTCCTTTCCTTGAAACACAACCAATAAGGGCATGAGTTTTACAACTCAGCAAGGTTCATTACAACTCACAAATGAGTTTATTTAGTTAAGCTCGAAGGCTTAACCTCCAATAAGCTTAACTTGACCTACAAGAAAGACATGAAAACACAAGAAAACACAAGAAAAATATACATACATATGCTAATAGAGACATACATATACATAAGAATACTATTTACTTTGGTTAGCAAGCACAAACAATCAAACAATGCACACAACTCACACACACACCACATTGTTCTCTCGGTTGAAACCACTAGCACGCACAATTCCAATTTTTGCACTACAAGCATTTTCATTCATTCTCCAATCCACTAGAGCTCCAAGTTCACTAGTAAGTTGGCCTACTTACTAAGAATCTTAGTGCTTGCCTTTAACTTGGATTAGCTAGCCAAACCGTAAGAACCCGAAAGTTCTACCATAAGCCCATCTAGCAAACTAAGATCACATAGCATAATTTACTATCACTTAGATGGCATTAATCTACTTGAACATGGAATTACACCAAAATCAAGTAGAATCATGAACCTTACCCCAAAAACATGAGCTTGAGCTCTTGGCCAACCTTGATACTCCAAGACTAAGTTTGAAACTTCAAATCCAAGGTCGCCTAGTGCCGAAACCAACAATTCCAAGCTTGATTTCCACTTCAAGCTTTAATTCTTCATGAATTTGGCATGAATCTGAGACTCAAACATGAAGAGCACTAAGAACATGGCTTGGACTTGCGAAGATGGAGGTTTGACCCGAAATGAGTGTTTTCGGCTAAGTGGTAACATGCAAAATGCAATTAAGTGCCACATGTCCCACTAATTGGTCATAATAACCTTCTCGGCCTTGCTTAATTTTGCATGGCTTAATGCAATCCTTCTCCACATCTTAGTGTCAAGCTTAGCACCCGAAAGAACAATCAATTTGGTCCTTGATCTTTGTTTCACGCCATTAGCAACATAGTCCCTTTTCATGTACAATTTGGGCCCGAATGTTCTCGGTTTTACACATGTACCACTATTCACATTTTCAATTGAGTCCTTCATGTTTTCATTGCATTTTTCTCACATTCTTGGCCTGGGCCAGGTATTGAGGGATGGTCTTGACAGGAAGTCCCCTAGCTTGGCCACCAAGCAGCCCCGAAATCCCTCAAGGAATGGGGCGGTCCGCTCACTGGAATCACTCATGTTATCGTCGCAATAGTTTCTTGCATCGACAGCCTCAGTGCGGACTTCCGGCTCATGAAGCTTTTTGGCCTTCGGCTCACTGTTAGCCGCTTCATGTTATACAACCAGCGTTGTTTCACCAGTGGCGGCGCTCTCCGCCTAGCCAAAGACCTCGCCGAGAACAATGCCGGCTCACGAGTCCTTGTCGTCTGTGCTGAAATCATCGCCATGTGCTCCACGCGCTAGACGAGAAGCACATCGACGTTCTTGTGGGTCAAGCGATTTTGGCTGACAGAGCGGGAGCGGTCATAGTCGGGGCGGATCCAAACCCAGATACCGAGCGGGTTTGTGTTCGAAATTGTGGCGGCGAAGCGGATGGCGCTGCCAGAGACGGACAGCTACATAAGGCTGCACGTGAAGGAGATGGGGTTGGTGTATTACCTGTTGGAAAAGATCCCCAAGGTGGTGGGAGAACATATTCAGGAGTGCTTGGACCGGTTGGCTGGTCGTTTTGGGCTAAAGGATCCGTATGCTCTGTTTATGCGTTGCACCCTGGTGGGCGGGCGATACTAGACCAGGTGGAGTGGAGGCTGGGGCAGGAACCGGCGAAGCTCCGAGCAAGCCGGCAGGTGCAGCGCGAGTATGGCAACATGGGTGGCTTCTGCGTGCTTTTCGTTCTGGATGAGATCAGGAGAAGATCGGAAGTAAAAGGAAAGGCGACAACTGGTGAGGGATTAGACTGGGGGCGTTCTTTTCGGGCTCGGGCCGGGTCTCACCGTCGAAACTATCTTGCTTCATACTTCATAGCGCACGTTCTATATGAATCGTATATGGGGCATATTTATGTTTTTAAGGTACCATATTTTTCCGGACCCTAAAGCCCATTTTGGCCCACTGAAATTTGCCAACTTTGACATTTTATCTCTTGGACTTCAACTTGCCCATCAAATTTTGCAAAGTAGGACCTTTTACCCCTCAACCCGATGAAATAGAGAATGTATACTAAAATAAAAATAAAAAAAAATTGAAAGGCTAACAAAATCATTTATCTAATGGTTGACCCTTATGAGCAAATAATAAACACAAAAGCTTCAGTTTCATATTTAATATTATCCATCTTTCTCCTGTCTTTGCCTATAAGTTTATGTTAAGGCTTTTTATTGTTTGTTCATTTTTTTAGTTGTGTAAGAACAAAAATAGAACATTTAATAAGTTATAGACCAAAACAAAATATTAGTAAAGGGGTAAAATCCACCAGGGGTCACCTAGTTTTTTTTGTCCTAAACGGGTACCTTACCTTCAAAATGTCCTAACGAGGTACCTTACCTCTTATGACGTGTTCTGTCTAACTACTTTTCATTAATTTCAGAGTTATGTTTTAACGGAAATTGCTTATGTGGCATTAAAAGTATTAAAATAAATCATAAAATAACATTTATTGTCCTTTAATTTTTTTCTATAGACAATTCTAAACCTTAACATTTTAAATCTAACCGTCGCGCGGTCTCTAGTTCCTTTACTTCATCACCACCATTGCCACCGCCGCTCGCTTCTTACTCATCACTCGTCACTGCCACCGCCACTGTCACCCCCGACCTAAAATCCCCAGAAGAAACGATTAAGCAACCAATTAAAATCAAAACCAATGAGAATATAAAATATTTGAGGTTGCATAGTGTGCACACCTAGAATCGAACCTGAACCTGATTGGGCCGAAGTGGATCGGCTTCATCTCCTGCGGGCGACGAAACATTGATGGGAGAATCTGCTTGAACTTTTTGGTAGAGGGATTCCAGAGCGTGATGCGACTGTGGTTGTTGAGGCAGAGCGATCCATTGCAAGGACCATTGACATTAGGATCGAAAAGGTAGTCATCCAGGAACAGCATCTGAATATTCGTTGGAAAAAACTCGGTGGAGATGGTAGTGAAGTAAGGTTTGTCAACACGGAAATTCTTGTGCCAAAGTTTGAGGAGAATTCTGGGATTTGGGCTTCGTTTCTGGGAGGAGTGGTGGGCGGCGATGAACTTGGGTAATCGGACGGTAGTGGATAGGGACTTGGAAATGCATCGGAATCGGACGGGGGATTTAACGGGAAGTTTCAAAAAGATGTCCATGGCGTGCATTTAGAATGTTAGGGTTTAGAATTGTTGATAGAAAAAAACTAAAAGACCATAAGTGTTATTTTATGATTTATTTTAATATTTTTAATGCCACGTAAGTAATTTCCGTTAGACAGAACTTTGAAATTAACGTAAAGTAGTTAGACAGGATATGCGATAAGAGAAATTAGGACAATTTAAAGGTAAAATACCCGTTTAGGATAAAAAAAAAACTAGGTGACCTCCGGTGAATTTTACCTATTAGTAAAGATTAGAAATTATCTATAAAATTTACTCTATTTTAAGTGATTAAATTGTTTGCCAAGAGAAATTATTGACAATACCTGCAGTCAAAGGTGAGAAAGTTATTTTAAATGTTTCGTGTCCAAAAATCTTATCTATTCCCATGAATTGTCGTTTTTTGGTTTTTCAAAAGTTAGCTGCCTACGTTTCTCTAGCCATAAATCCCCGCAGTTCATTCACAAAATGGCATTGAAAAACCATTCTAACCTAAGTGACATAAAGAATCTTGAAAACAAAAATAGCTTGGCAAAAGCAAAAAAAGCATTACTATTTAATATTTAAGTAAATAAAAGTGTTATAAAAATGAAATAGCCAGAGCATCAGTTAAGAGCAAAAGTTGAAGCACAGGAATGGAAACAGCGACCTAAATTGCCTGCTAGCTTCATTCTGGTGGACTTTCTATACATTTTTTTGACATTTTTTAATGCATTTACTTTGGCTGTTAAAAAAAACAGTGATCTAAACTAAAAGCGTTATGTCATCTAGGTCATAACTATAACATAGATCTAGAAAAAAGCAATAAAAAAATTATTCAGTCTTCCCAATTCCCATACATACACAGTAGAACAAAACATACGCAAACAAGAAGTAGAAACCAACAAAACTTTTCGCTTGCAAATCAAATCTGTAGAAAATAAATAGAAAATAGTTACTCCTCCCTCCCTATCCCTCCATTAACAAGCTAGACACTTTTGCAGTAGCAGATGCATGTGTTGGAGTTGTAGCAAGAGGCATCAACAATAACCTTGCTAGGGAGGTGGCGGAGCACAAGTTGATGCCCCCTACGCCAGTCACATTGCACTGAGTATTTTGAAGTATACCACAAGCCTCTTCTTCAGCTCCAACCATTCCTCCTGTGTGTGTGTGTGTGTGTATAGTACATGGTTTAAGAGCATCTATTCCAAAAAAGAGCTTGAAGAAAGAATTATATTGGCAAAAACTCGGCTTGATAATTTGCAATGAAAATGGCAGCACAAATTAAATATGGAGAGGAGGAAAGATCTAAAAGGCACTTTCTCCATATACATTTTTTTAGTAGTTTAATGCTTCACCTTGTAAAAATGAGATCCTTGTGTGATTCAAACCCAAAATTTCTAGCACTATATATCGGCGTTCTCCCCCTCCAAGACCAAGAGTGTTTTAAGACAAGGAAAATTATTTTAATCCATAGGTCATAAAAGTTCACTACTAAAAAATCACAAATTTCCAACTGCCCTCAATTCCAACGGCTAGGCAGTTGGAAATCTCCAACTGCCAAAACCGTTGGAAGTATAACATCCAAGTTTCCAACGGCTTAGTGGTTGGAAGATGAATAAACTAATTTTGGATAATATTTCCAAGACTATAGCCGTTGGAAAATAAGCAACATATTTACAAATTTCAATAAATTTATATCTAAAATAATTCCAACGGCTATAGCCGTTGGAAAATGGGACAGAAAACCAAAAATGTCTATATATCAAAGTTCCAACGGCTATGGCCGTTGGAAAATGGGACAGAAAAGAAAAATAAATATAGCAAAGTTCAAAGTTATATATAGTTCAAAGTTCTAACGGCTAAGGCCGTTGGAAAATGGGACAGAATCTTAAAAAATATCATATATCAAAGTTCCAACGGAATGGGACAGAACAACAAATATATATAGTTCAAAGTTCCAACGGCTATGGCCGTTGGAAAATGGGACAGAAAACAAAAATATATATATATCAAAGTTCCAACGGCCATAGGCTAACATATTCACAAATGGTGATAAATTTATATCTATAATAATTGGTAATCGATTGTATAATTGGTAATATATATATATATACTTTCTTCAACAGTTGTGACGTTTTTTTAATGAGGATAATTTTTCCAACGGCTCAAGCCGTTGGAAGTATATTTTCTTAAACAGTTGGGCCGTTTGGAATATTTTTTTTTAATTGTATAATTTCTCCAACGGCTATAGCCGTTGGAAGTTTATTTCTTAAACATTTGTGCCTTTTGAATATTTTTTTTAATTGTATAATTTCTCCAACGACTAAAGCCGTTGGAAGTTTATTTTCTTAAACATTTGTGAGTTTTGAATATTTTTTTAATTGGATAATTTTTCCAACGGCTAAAGCGGAGACAACGAGCTGAGCTGGAGTACATATGCAATTCAATTGGCATTCCCCCGCCCGCACTACCTGCAGATGATGATGATGACTCGGGATCGGATGACGCATAGATCAGGTATATCATGCTACTAGATGTATTTATTAACAAACATTCACTTAGTTGGATTATGAAAGCATGTAATTTAAACTCTACTGGAGCTCATGTGGATTTAGTAGTAAATTTCCAACTTGACTTAGTAATTTTAATTCTGTATGTTTGTTTTAACAAACATTCACTTAGTAATTTTAATTTATGAAATTTTGTGAGTTTTAAAAATTGACTACAAACGATATCAGTATCGGCAGCATACAAGGTTAACGTTTAAACAAAACATTCGATTGGAAATGGACAGTATAGAGATAAATAATATAAATGAAAAAATAATTCAAAGCTAAAAATAAAATCTGGAAAATTTTCCAACTACCTGGGCAGTTGGAAATGTTTCCAATGGCTTAAAGAATTTCTAACTGTCAGGCAGTTGGAAAATTTTCCAACTGCCTCATTTCCAACTGTCTAGTGTATTTTCCAACTGCCTTCATTTCCAACTGCTCAAGCAGTTGGAAATGGTTCCAACTACCCTGGGAAATTTCCCAACTGCCAAGGCAGTTGGAAGATTTTCCAACTGCTGAGACAGTTGGAAAACCAAAAAATAAAAAAATTAATAAAGCCATTGGAAAATTCTCCAACTGCTTAATTTCCAACGGCTGACAGTTGGAAGTTCCATCTGCTCACTTCTGGGCAGTTGGAAAATTAACTTCCAACGAATGATTTTCCAACGGACTATTTTCCAACTGCCTGCCGTTGGAAACAGTCCATTTCCAACGGCTGGCAGTTGGAAATGGCAGTTGGAAAATCTAATTTTTTTAGTAGTGGTTGACTATAGAATTTGCATCTTCTTAGTTCAATTTGCCCACTTTTAGCATATTTTTAGCCAAAAGCATTTATAAAAAATATAATGGTTAGAAGGTACTCAAATGTTGTGCATTTGTTACCCTTTTCATCCTAACTTCTTTACTCTATTTTAGTTTTTTGGGCAAATTTAACTTAAATTTATGTATATTATCGTTTGATAATTTTTTTTAAATATATATAATTAAATACTATGAGTCTTATAGTTTCTAAATATATTTTAAAAAAACTAATAAATAATAACATAAATAAACTCAAATTGAAATTAAGTTAAAAAATTGAAATGAAGTAAATAGTAATTAAGACGAGGGAGTGGGAGTGCTCGTTAAGATATCTCGCTGCATTTACTGCGTCCAAATAAAGCTCTGCTTGGTGTGCATCACCAGATAAATTATGGGCAACACGTAGCTATCAATTTGGACTTTGACTGAAAGCCGAAGCTGATGTGAATGGTGTAGTGTTAACGTGATGTTTAGTTTTGGAAAATTTTAAATTTTGTAGGAAAAGTTTGAGAACAAAACTTATTTTAAGGATGTGAAAAATATTAAGCTCCGTTTGAGAATAAGTTTTGTGTTTAGTATTAGAATTTTGAATAATTTATTAATAGTAAAGATGAAATTATTAAAACTAAATAAAAGATTCCCTTGAATAGGTTTTTTTTTTTTCAAAAACTCTAACGCGCTAATGATTAACGCAAAACAGTGGAGACCTTAGTTTTTAAAATTTTTGAAAACTTATTGCAGGAGGAGGTAAGGCAATTGAGGAAACATGGAGTATTTCTTTTGCAGAATTCATCCATGCATCAGATCCTAAATGATAAAATATTAAAATAGATAATTAATAATTGAAGGAAACCCAGTGATCTGATCCTTAAATTATTCCAATATAAGAACAAATTTGAAAACTTAAAACAAGCTCCAACTAATTTGCCAGTCCATAGATTGAGAAAACTTTCTAGATAAGCAACCTTTGAACAAAACTTGAGGACAAAGAAACCCTCTCCAAAGCTAAGATTATTGTATATAATTTAGATTTAACTGGACATTGCACACAATTATACTTTATTCACTATCTGACAAATCAATTTTCTAAATTTACATTACTGCATTTTTTTTACTAGTTTTAACGTTAATTACTCTTGATATTTTTTATTTGCCAAAGTTTTATCAAAATCATATGACTAGAAAGCAAATTAGAGTTTCAACTACAAAACCATCACTACAAGGAAACCGTATGAAGAGAAATTGCTTTCTGGACAAGCAAACCCTGGAACAAAAACCTGAGGATAAAGAAACATGGCAACTACAGCTATGTCTTGCGTCCAGAGCTCAGAATCATTTCAACCTCGCATTCAAAATCAGGACATGTTAGAATCAATGTCAAGAACAGGAACTGATGAATAAAGATGGTTGAAACTGAAAACATCAGGACAAATGCCCTTTTGTCTTTATGTTTTTTTTTTTTAAAAAAAATATATTTTTATGCATATTTTCTAAAAATATGTAGATTTTAAATAGTTAATCACTGAAAATATCATAAAACAAACTAATATATGATAACTTGATTTTTGGTGAAAGTCTAGTTTAAAATATAAGTGCACTAATTTTGGGAGGGAGCATCAAAGAGTCAAATATTATTAGTTAAACTTATACCATCCTCATGACCTTGCATGCATATAGAGATGGATTCTGATTTAGTAGTTGGATTCATGTTATAGCTAGGGGATAGTAGGATATTTCTTGAGATCCATATATTATGATGAGCTTCCTTCATTGAAAATTTCAACGTGGTAAAACATCCAACATGATAGTTAGGTTGAAGCGAATAATAACAGGAATGTGGGAAATTATACCAAAACCTAAATCATATTATGTTGGGGAATGGTTTTGAGTTGTAAATATAATATTCATGTTATAAGATAAGAAACCTTATTTAAGATGTTTTCCATTTTAATATACATAAGTTTTCTAAAGTTCAGAATACAAGATTTTCTACATCCTTAAACACATGTTATGCACTTAAATTTTTAATGAAGAACATTTGAAAAAAAGGAAAATTTTAAACAATTAAACACCACCTAAAGATTTTAGAGTTTTTTTAATTTCCTATTTTTTGTTTCCTTCTATTGAAAGGAAAAATAGGAAAATGTTCTTAGTGTCCCATATTTCAAGAGCTTTCAACCTCATATTTTATTTAGGATAACCATGGATATACTCTCAACTATAATTGTTCATCAAAATATATAGAAGAGTTAATTACACTTCCAACCTAATGATTTTGAAAGTTACTCTTACCGCCATCCAAGGGTAGAGTTACACTTGGGGCAGGTGGGGCAATTTCCCGCACTAAAATTGTTCAAACCTTTGAATACATACACACACACACACACACACACACACACACACACATACATGTATATATATATATTCAAAAAATAGGTCATTACCTGTTATTTGACTTATATATGCCTCTACAAATTCTTAGAACTTTTAAAATCTTAGGATGTATGAGTAATAAATACATTAATATAGTCCTTATTCTATCATTTTTACCTTTAATTATTGATCAACAAGTAAAAATTTAAGAATCCACTCATAATTAACCACAATGTTCTCTTTTAGACAAAACAAACTTCTCACAAAAGATAGATACTCAAACTCTTGTCCACTTTATCTAGTCAAACAATTGTCAATGCTTGTGCTCTGAATTCTGAAATGACTAAGACTCCAACTCTTGTTCCCTATTCCCATTCATCATTCCATTGTCATCGATTGTACTCACCAATCATCAATCATCATCTCCAATTCAACGATTCCCTTGCCAAATGTTAAGCTGCTCGATTCCCCAATTTTGTTCTCTTAGCGTCGATTTCATTTTTGGTTCCTATCTCCCTTACCTTATCTATTTGGAGTAGTGCCATGGTTCTCTTTTGTGATGGCATATGCCCTTTATTTGTTTAATTAAGGGCTGAGAGTGATAATCAAAGATATTGCGGATGATATAGATTAGGGCTACAATTTTGTGTTTAAAAAGAGGGTAAGCTATTGAGCTATTTTTAATGTGAAAAGGTATAAAATATTAGTACTATTTTTGTTGGGTTTATTGGTAATTTTACTAGATTTTTTTACATTTCTAGCTATTTTTTCAAATAAGCAAAAGTAAAGGTGCTTATAAAAGATGAGTTTCACAAGGTGCTAAGGTTAGGTACTTAGTTGGGTGCCACAGTTTTAAAACTTTGTTGGCATTATGAATTTGTGAATTAGTTGATATTGAAATGATTTCAAACAATGAAATCTCGTCGTAAACAATTACCAAAGAAAAATGTTACTACTTGTTAGTTAATGTATTGTACTTCTTAATGATATATAAATTATGATTTTGACTTTGCTAGGAAAAAAATCGTACATCAGTCACTGCCTCCATCCCTCTACTTTTTTCAACTCCAATGGGAAAAAAATGTATTACACTTACCCAAAATTGATAACTTAAGCCGTCTATTAACTAAAAAAAATTATTAAAAATTTAAAATTTATTGAAAAACAATAATATGAAGTATTAACTAAATCATCTTAAAGTGGGTCTAAGTTAAAATTACCTAAATTTATTGATTAGCTCACAATTAGCTCATAGTCTATTACAATGAAGACATGATGACTTATGTTTTTGTTTGTCAAAATTAAATATCTATGGGGAATCCGAAGAGGGTCATGTGCGGGACCCAACAGAAGCACTCACGAATTCCAGTTTCAGATGTTTGAATCAAGCTGCTGGTAAGGCACTAATGTCCCGTTCAACCATTCCAACAAATGGACATGCTCTTGCAATTCCCAAATGCTCAAGGAAAAGCAATTCCTCACTGTTATTCTGCTTAGTTATCAAAAATCAAGCAGCTGAAAAGCTGAAGAACCTCTGCATTTCTGTGTTTGTGCTTCTGCCTGCGGTAACAACTTCTGAATTCTGAGCGTCTTGTTCATCTCCATTGTTCTTGAAGCTGGGTCTAGTGTTTTGTTTTCCTTCTATGTGTTTACTAAATGTTTTTTCTTTTTCGGGTTCTTTCTGTTGAAAATTGAAATGGGTCCTAAATTCTCTTTCGCTTTCTTGTTTTACAGTATTGTTTTCAGAGTAATTATATGCCTTTCCTCAGTAGAAAAATTCAGGACTTAAGGAGAAACGCTATGATCTGTTTTGGCTCTGGCTTGTTTTCCTTTTCCGGGAATATGTTCATATTTGAAATGTTTCATGGAATCCTTGTGTGATGAAGACTGGTGTCTACTATTTTGTTTTAGCTGGTTTTGTCAACCAGTAATGTAACTGAACCATGCATCTAAATATTGATTGTGTTTCGGTTCTTCTCAATACCAGAAGAAATGGGGCAACTTGCTTGGTGACAGGCTTAGTCATTTACCTGATGGAATTCTTTGCCACATATTGTCGTTCCTCCCTTTCAAAGATGTTGTCGAACCGCTGTTCTGTCAACAAGGTGGAAGTGTCTTTTTGCATCAGTTCCTTGTCTTGATGTTGTTTATCCTTCAGAACGTGGGGGTGAACCTGCACGTGTTGCTGAAGCTCAAAGATTCATGAGCATTATGGACAGAGTGGTGTTGTCCCACAATAGCTGTATTGAAAGTTGTTGGGCCAAGTGCAACCAAGAGGAGGGTGAATTGATTGGGTTTCAAATTGAACAAAACATGAGTTCTTGAAACTTCAAACTCAAAGTTAATTTAAGGAACAATAATTAACATTATTCTAACCAGAAAATGATTACCATAATCCACCTAAAATTTGCTTTAAAAACAACATTTGAATTATTTTTTAAAACAAACAAGTTCAACCAAGATATGTTGCATAGAACACCAACTAAAGATCAAGTATATAGAGAGAAGGAGAGAAGCTTGCACACAAGGATTTATAGAGGTTCGGTCTCTCCTCTTGAGAGTCTACTCCTCTCCTCAAGTTCACCACTTGAGAGTTTTCTTCTTCACTATGAATCACAAGAGTACACACTTCTTTGGTAGTTCTCTCTACCACAACCACTCACTAATTTTCCTAAAGAGTAACTAGAAACCTCACTAACACCCTTTCTCTCACTAGTTTTCCTAGAGGCTAACTAGAAATCTCACTAACTCAATCTTACAAAAATGGTGTTTACAACGTTACAAAGTGGTAAGAACAATAAAAGCTCATAAAAGCTAGATAAACAAGTGAAAGCACAAGTTCTTGGCAAATATCAAGTTTGAGCTCTTTGATGATAGATTCTCTTTTCTAGTTGCCAAGTTTGTTTTCCTTGATGATTATTGATGTTTTTATACTCCAATGGATGCACAAGAGATGTTGAAGACCGTTGGAATGATAAAAAAAGGACCATTTGAAATCTTGTGAACGTTGCTGTTAATTTGACAAAAATTCGCATCTGTCACCAGTTTCACCCGAGTGAAATATTCTCACTTGGTTGAAAATTTTGTCTAATAACGAAATTCAAGGTTTGACTTCCAACGGCTATATTTGTAATTAATGAGCTGTCAACACTTTATACACGTGGAAATCTGATATGACATGAATTTATATTTATTTTTCAAAGATTTTTTGAACCAGAAACTTGCGCGCAGGTCTGGGATCCAAGTTTCACCCTGTTGAAAATTTTTCATTCGAATGATTTTCTTGTCCAGAAATAAAATGCTATCGGGTTTGAAAACTGACTCCAGTTTCACCCGGTTGAAAAAATTTCAATCGAATGATTTTCTTGTCTAGAAGTAAAATCCTCTCGGGTTTGAAAACTGGCTCCAGTTTCAACACGTTGAAAATATTTCATCCTGTTAAAACTGTAGTTCTAGGATTTTCTTGCTTCCAGACTTCCAAACTTCAAAAAAAATTTTGCCAAAGAGATTTCTCAAGTAATGCTTGAATCACTAAAAATACTTGATATATACTTGAGAAAACAATTTTTCTAACAAGGATCAAGACTTTATGAATGACTAACTAAAGTATAAATCTTTAAATAAAGCTTTGAAATATATAAAATAAATATGTTTTGTTATCATCAAAATCAAATAAATGTGAGCCATGAATGAAACAAATCCAATAAAAGTTTTTGTCTTGTGTGAAACAAGTTCGAATCCCCCGACCACTAGGATAACTAGTACAACCGAGTCACTGTGCCAAAGACATACAAATGTCTGTTGGGTTTTGAATCCAACCTATCCAAGGGAATTTAAATTTTGGGCATCTACTAGAGAACCAAAGAAAAGAGAGCTTGTATGTCTCTTAACGAATTTGAGTAAAAGTGCTGACCTTCCTCAAACACAGGTTTATCCTTGTGTGATGAAGACTTGTGTCTACTATCTTGTTTTAGCTGGTTTTGCGAACCAGTAATGTAACTGAACCATGCATCTAAATATTGCTTGTGTTTCGGTTCCTCTCAATACCAGCAGAAATGGGGCAACTTGCTGACAGGCTTAGTGATTTACCTGATGGAATTCTTTGCCACATATTGTCGTTCCTCCCTTTCAAAGATGTTGTCCGAACCACTGTTCTATCAACAAGGTGGAAGTGTCTTTTTGCATCAGTTCCTTGTCTTGATGTTGTTTATCCTTCAGAACGTGGGGGTGAACCTGCAAGTGTTGCTGAAGCTGAAAGATTCTTGAGCTTTATGGACAGAGTGGTGTTGTCCCGCAATAGCTGTGTTGAAAGTTTTCGTCTTGTTTTTTGGGGACAAGGGGTTGATACAGCTCGCTTTTGCAGTTGGATATCTGCTTTATCTTCCCGTGGTATCTCGGTGCTCGATTTATTCATGAGATCTTGTGATCTGCCTGCTTGTATGTTTACCTGCAAGACTCTGAAGGTGCTGAAGTTGGATGTTTATAACTTTGCAATGACTGTTCATTCGGATGTCTGTTTACCAAATTTGAAGACACTTCACCTTGTTTCAATTGCATTCCCGGATGATGTTTCTGCTCAAACACTCTTCTCCGGGTGCCTTGTGCTCAAAGATTTAGTTATGGTGAACTGTGATTTGATAAAAATTAGTAAGTTCAATATATTCAATCACACTCTCAAGAGATTGACCATGACAGACATGACAGCTCTAGCTCAATATGCTGACCTTTCAGAAGCTTATACTCATAATTATGAGCTTGGCCTTGACACTCCAAATCTTGTTTATCTCAACTTTGATGACAATCTAGCTAGAAGCTATTCATTCAGAAATGTGGAGTCATTAGAAGAAGCATATATTTGTACAAAGCCACATACCGATCTTGCAGCATGTCATACGATGGTGCTGGATTTCATGGAAGGCATTAGCAGTGTCAAGTTGCTTAATCTAGCCTATCATTCTGTTGGGGTAAATTTCCTAGTTTCATGTCAGTCTTGTCGTTTGGAATTCGAAAGATGAAGTTAAGTTTATAGGACTGCTTATTTATTCTTCTTGTTACTTCATTATAATGTCTAATGATGTCAAAGATCAAGTTTCTGTTGTAAGAAGTTCTAATGATGTATACTGAATTCTGCAGTACTGTTGTGACTGACCATGCTGTAATGTTTATGATTTTAGCTTCTTGGTGACTGTGCGAAGAACATGCCAATTTTCCAAAACCTCATCAACCTTAGCATCAAGGCTTCTATGTACTCTGAACTGTATTTGAATGATTGGGAAGGAATAGGAAATCTGCTACTTAATTCACCGAAAGTTGAAACTCTGACCATCATTCTGGCATGAATTTTTTGTTCACTTGTTGGGAGTTCCAAGTCATTATAGTTGTTCGTATATGTTCTCAAGTTCCTACATGTTTTGGCCCCTTCTTCCTGTCTAGCACAATTCTGACAGGTACTACTCCATTTGGCGTCAAGATGAAGCCATGCGAGTTTGCTCGTTTTCATGCCTCAAGACGATCAATATCTGTGATTTTGCATGCAAGGCCGGTCAGATGGAAATGGTCAAGTATTTCCTGAAGAATGCTGGAGTCTTGAGGAACCTGAACCTGTATTTGGTTCGCTGTGTGAGAAACGAAGATTAGTTAGAAGTAGCAAGAAAGCTGTTGGAGTTTTGCAGAACATCACCAAATTGCCAAGTCAATGTTGTGTGAGATGCAAACGTTCTCCACAGCCACTTGCTTGCGGCTGAAGGAAGACAATGATATATAAGATGGAACACGGCTGGAATCTGGAAATAGTAAGAACAGATCGTAACTCCACAGTGTTCTTCCGGGGGAACTTGTTCTAGCATGTTGAATTGAAGTTCACAAATGGAAAGGAACAGGACCGGTATGTGGAAGTAGTTAGAACTTTTGGTAATGTACAGAGATTTTCTTTGGGAATTTTTCGCTGCTCGCTTGTGTACACTGCCGCAGTTAGATCAAGTTGAAGTTTTTTTCAGTTCTTGACATGTTTGTTTGCAGGTCACTCTGGAAAAATGGCATTTATGTGTAACTAAGAATTCTTGTAAAAGATGTCTTTCATCAGATACTGCTCAAAAGTGACTACTGGTCTACCTGTAGCAACGTGGAAGAGTAAAAACAGGAAACAAAATAAGAAGCATAGATTAAAAACTTCATGTCATTTGATCTGAACTTGGTCTACGGCTTCTGGGATTTGATGTTTAAGTTAGCTTGTTAAGAGTACGTATTAGATAGGCCTGGCTTATTCTATGCGCTATCCCTGAAAAGTTTAAGAATTTGCGTTTTGGCTCCATGCTCAAGATTCTACTTATATTTTCCCTACACAGTGCACAATTACGGACGAAGTTCCGCAATATAGCCATAGGCAGAGTGGATCAGATTCAAGGATAAGAGAGATGGTGTGTCACATGTTTGATAGCCCGCAGTGCCTTCTTCTGATTTTTCTGGTTTTTTTTTCTTTTGCGTTTTCCCCTTGTTTTCTCCCACTTTTTTTTTAAAAAAATGTCCCCCGTCTTCCTTCCACTTATTTTTTCTATTTTCTCTTTCCATTTTTGTTTTATATGTACTTTTTACATTTTTATTTTTAAATTACATCTTCTCGCCTTTTCCCCATTTTTTCTTTTTCTTTTTCTTTTTTGTATCATCTCACGATTTGTCTTTTGTTTTGATTCCAATTTTATTCCTTGTTTTCTTTTGTTTTCTTAAACTTTTTTCCATTCCTTCTTAGTTCTATTTCATTTTTTATTTCTTATATTATTCCTGCGTTTTAAAAATTTATCTATTTTTATTTTATTTTTTTTGGTTCCAAATTTTTGAACTAATAGAATAACAAATAACTAACTGAGCCAAAAATATAAATAACTACTGATAAAAGAACAAATAAATCCTCAAAAAGAACAAACAGATACAAATAAAAGAGCAATTAAATTTTCCAGAAAATCTAACACATACTTAGAAAAGAACAAGTGAATGATAATAAAAGGACAAAAAAAATAATTTTTTATTTTAGAAGAACTATCTGATAAAAGAACAGAAAAAACTGATAAAAGACCAAATAAGAACTAATAAAAGAACAGATAAAAATTATGGAAAAACAAACAAAATCTGATAAAAGAACATATAAAACTGATAAAAGAATAAATAAGAATTAATAAAATAATATATAAAAATGATGAAAGAACAAATAAAAACTAATAAAGAATAGATAAAACTTATAAAAGAACAAATTAGAACTAATTAAGAACATATAAAACTTATGAAAGAAAAAACAAAAAATTATAAAAGAATATATAAAACTAATAAAAGAATAAGTAAAATTGATAAAAGAATAAATAAGAACTAGTAAAATAAAATATAAAATAAAAAAAAACAATAACTAATAAAAGAATAGATAGATAGATGAAAGAACGATAAAACCGATAAGAGAATACATAAAACTGTAAAAAAACAAACAAAAACAAATAAAAAATAGATAAAATTGATAGAATGACAAACAAGAAGTGATAAAAGAATAGATAAAACTGAAAACATATTCTTATTTTTTAGAAATGTATCTATTGTTTCTTTAAAATTTTCAACTAATAAAATAAAAAATAACCAATTTAGCCAAAAGAATAAATAATTACTAATAAAAGAAAAAATGAATCCTTGAAAAGAACAAACAAATATAGATAAAAGAACAATTGATTTTTCTAGAAAAACTAATAGATATTCAGAAAAGAACAAACCGATGATAATAAAAGAATAAAAAAAAGAAATAGTTTATTCTTTTAAAGGAACCAGCTGGGAAGAACAAATAAAACTTACAAAAGAACAAATAAAAACTGATAAAATAAATAAATAAAAATAATATAAAATGATAAAAAATAGATAAATCGGATAAAAGAATAAATAAGAACCGATAAAAGAACAAATAAAATTTATAAAAAAATAAATAAGAAATAATAAAAGAATAGATGAAATTGATAATAGAACAAAAAAACTGATAAAAAATAGATAAAACATATAAAAGAATAGATAGAATTGGTAAACAAATCAAAAAAAATGGTAAAAGAGCAGATAAAACTTGTAAAAGAACAAATAAGAAATGATAAAATAATAAATAAAAATTGATAAAAGAATATATAAAGATAAAGCAGATAAAATAACAAATAATAATTGATAAAAAAATAAATAAGAACTCATAAAAGAATAGATAAAACTGATAAAATATATAAGAACTGATAAAAGAAAAGTAAAAAAAAAACTAGGAACAATACAAAAAATGAAAAAAAAGAAAAGAAAAACCAAGTGGAAAAGCAAAGGAAAATAAACGGACAATCAAACAATTGGGAAACAAAAGAAAAAACAGGGAAAAAATTGTGAAGAAACGAAAAAAAGAACATGGAAAGAAACGAAAAAAAAAAAAAAGAAGGGGAACGGGGAAAGAAACCAAAAAAAAGAAAAACATGAAAAGAAAAAGAAAAACAACTGTTTGCGGGCTGTTGGGAAAAGTGAAAGAAAAACTGTAAAAAAATAAAAATTTAAAAAGAAAATAAAATGAAAATATGAAAATAAAAATACACTAAATAAAAAATAATAACTGGAAAAAAAACAAAAAAACTGTGATAACACAAAAAAGAAACGATCAAGGAAAAAAATCTGGGAAAAAAAAAGCCAAAATGAAGCTAAGAAGTGAAAAGGAAAAACTAGAACCAAATAACTGTACAAAACACAATGAAATTGAGTCAGGCTATAAAGGGGGGTACGGGATGCAACAGTTGAGTGGATTTCCTTAAACCACCTGCAGATGTGTGCTTGTCGAGGCTTACACATAAGAAAAATAGATAAAAAATATAAAAGAATAGATAGAATTGGTAAACAAATAAAAAAAATGATAAAAGAGCAGATAAAACTTGTAAAATGATAAAAAAGAAATGATAAAAAATTAGGTGAAATTGATAAAATAAAAAATAAAAAATGATAAAAGAACAGATAAAGATAAAGTAGATAAAAGAACAAATAATAACTAATAAAAAAATAAATAAGAACTCACAAAAAAATCGAAAAAAACTGATAAAAAATAAACAAGAACTGATAAAAAAAATATAAGAAATGAGAAAAGAAAAGAAAAAAAAACTAGGAACAATACAAAAAATGAAACAAGAAAAAAAAAAGAAAAACCAAGTGGAAAAGCAAAGGAAGATAAACGGACAATCAAACAAGTGGGAAACAAAAGAAAAAAAGAAAAAAAAGGGAAAAAATTGTGAAGAAACACCCAAAACAAAATGGAAAGAAACGAAAATTAAAAAAAAAAAAAAGAAGGGGACCGGGGAAACAAACGAAAAATAAGAAAAACATGAAGATAAAAAAAAACTGTTTGGGGGCTGTTGGGAAAAGTGAAAGGAAAACTGGAAAAAAAATAAAAATTTAAAAAGAAAAGAAAATGAAAATAATGAAAATAACAATGCACTAAATAAAAAAAACCGCAAAAAAAAAAAAAAACCAAAACACTGTGATAACACCAAAAAGAAACGATCAAGGAATAAAATCTGGAAAAAAAAAAAAGCCAAAATGAAGTTAACAAGTGAAGAAAAAACTAGAACCAAATAACTGTGCAAAACACGAAGAAATTGAGTCAGGCTATAATGGGAAATATGGGATGCAACAATTGAGTAGATTTCCCTAAACCACCTGCATATATGTGCTTGTCGAGGCATATATGTGATAAAAATGGGAAATATTCTTGATTATTTTTTATATTAAAAGACATATCATATAAGTTTAAAGAAGAAGATATACTATTATAGTAATTGGGGAAAGGGGCATGGCAATTTTTTCGGTATTAGAATGACAACCGAATAAGTTTTTGT
The DNA here is from genome assembly GCA_005392925.1 of Aquilaria sinensis. Classification (NCBI taxonomy): domain Eukaryota; kingdom Viridiplantae; phylum Streptophyta; class Magnoliopsida; order Malvales; family Thymelaeaceae; genus Aquilaria; species Aquilaria sinensis. The sequence goes on along the minus strand of SMDT01003116.1, from coordinate 24,294 downwards.
AAGGTATGATGTAGCAAGTGGGGAGTCCAAGATTCGAATCTTGGATCTTTTCTATATCCGTAAGAGTCCTTATAATTGAATCATCTTTTTAGTTTCTTTTGCAAAAAAAAAAGCTATCTTGCATTTATAGATAGAAAACAATAATTAATTAAACCATTTATTAACTATCATAGAACTACTGGAGAGTTTAAACTTGTAAGACTTCGAAAAATTGGAGTCAGATAGTGTAGGAGTAAGTGTAGATTTCAAGAATTGAGGGCTAAAAGTGTATTAGTAGCAAATATTAGGAAGGAAGCTGTAATTTTCTGATATCAAGTGATTCGAAAACGTAATGTCTTTTTTCTTTCTTTCTTCTTACAAGAATACCATACCATGAAAAAAACTTTTGTTAATAATCCAAATAATTCTAATATCTGTGCTTACAAACTGGTAGAAATAGATTGAATGAATAGAAAGAAAAACCACTATTTAGATCTAATTTCATTTGAGGAGAAAACTCTCCTAAAATATGTTTCTTTATTTACAAGACTCGAATCTAAAATCTTATTTAAAAGAGGAGAAGTTTCTTATTGTTTCACATCACGTGTTTGGTAGCGTATTTTAAGCTTAACTATGAAATGGAATGCAATTAATTATATGATTATATTTTATAGTAATAATTAAACTATTAAATCATAATATAAAAAAAAGTTAGTATCAATAATAGTTAATAGCACCACAACTAAGAAAGAATATAACAGAGACAAAGGTGCTCTTAACTCTCGGTCACACAAAAAACCCTACCACCGTGAACTAATCAGTAGTCGTGCCCGCCAAGTCCAAGCCACGTCTAGGTCAAGTTGCCGACACCCGGCCTTGGATCCGGTGATATACCGTCGGATCAACCGATCCCCATCCAAGACACAGCTCGTGAAGCCCCCCGTGCGGTGGTATATGTGTTTCTTCCTTTTTTGCCTTTCTGGTTCTTGCGATTGAAAACTGAACCCATCTTTTTTTGAAATTTTTTTTCTTATTTTATAAGTATTGTTTTCTTTAGAGAAATTTGGTTTACATTGTTATTTAGTGTGATTATTCGCCTCAGTCATTAGATATCTTCAAGAATTATGCTTCAAAAGTGTACTATTTAGCCAACTAATAGAAACAAATTAACCAGTTGGTTTAACCATGTCTTGTTGGTTGGCATTTATACAATTAGAATGTTTTTCTTCGATTACTGGCTATGATTGAACAAACCATATCATAATGATGTGTTTTCTGTCGTGAAAAATCTAGTTCTTATATCTGGAGCAATATATGGAAGAAGCTACTTCCATATCATCATGCTGCAAGTTTTGGGGTTTCCGTATCTTTTAGCTGTATTTCTTTCTTGCTTCTGAAAACTAAGATGGGTGCCCGGCATTTTTGTTTTCTGGAAAATCTAGGTCATACTCAAAATGTTCCACCCTCAAAATGTTCCACCAAAATTCCATTTTTAATAGTAATGTATTACTTGTTTGGGACCCCTACCCAGAACCTAAAAGAAGATATGGATGCTGGATATGGCCCAAACGAAAGTTAAGCAGGAAAAGCTATGCCCTTGCTGTGGTGAATTCTAGTTTCAAAGTTCAAGTAACATGGGTTCTATATCTGCTATTGGGTATTTGAAGGTTTTGTGAATCTGTCATTCATTTCCAGCTTGCTAATCTAAGATTATTTAGGTTTATGGTTGTGATTTTTAGGTTCACTACACATCTGAGGCAATATAGGCGCTTCACTCCACCTCGACACCAGTTGATGGATAAACAGGGGGAAACAGGAAACACCATCGACAGGCTCAGTGATTTGCCTGATGGAATTCTCTGTTACATATTGTCGCACCTCCCTTTCCGAGATGTTGTCCGAACGGCTGTTTTGTCAACCAGGTGGAAGTGTCTTTTTGCATCAGTTCCTTGTCTTGATATTGATTATCGTCCAATACATGACAATAGTACTGAAAGATTCATAGCCTTTATGGATAAAGTGTTGTTGTTCCGTACTAGCTCTGTTGAAAAGCTTCGCCTCCGTTTATACCCACAAGATATTGTTACAGCTCGTTTTTGCTTTTGGATACCTGCTTTATTGCGGCATGGTATCTTAGAGCTTGATTTATTCATCAGAATTGACCACCTACCAGCTTGTATGTTTACCTGCAAGACTTTGAAGGTGCTAAAGTTGTATATTTCTGAGTTTGCCATGAATGTTCCTGCTGATGTCTGTTTTCCGAATTTGAAGATACTCCACCTTGGTTACATTGTTTTCCCAAATGATGCTTCTGCTCAAAGACTCTTCTCTGGCTGCCTTGTGCTTGAAGATTTGGATTTGGTGAATTGTGTTGTGAGAAATATTAGCAATTTCAATATATTTAGTCATACACTCAAGAGATTGACAATCAGAGACACATGGAGACCTGATTTGGAAGAAGCTTATACTCATGGTCACGGGCTCAGGCTTGATACGCCAAGTCTTGTTTATTTCGATTATGGTGACCGTCTGCCTAGAAGTTATTCATTCAGAAATCTGGAATCACTTGAAGAAGTTTATATCCGTGCAAGGATATGTGTGGAGTGTGCTGCTAATTACACAACTGCCCTGTATTTCATGCTTGGGATTTGTAATGTCAAGTTGCTTAGTCTAGCTGACTTTTCTATGAAGGTAAGTTTCCTAATTTAATGTCAGTGTTGCCCATCTGAATTTTGTGCTGCATTATTTAATCTGTTCTACCCTTTTGAACGATGATCTTCAGTTGTATAGAACTGCTTATCAACTCTTCTCATTGCTTCAGTGTATAATGTCTGATGATGTCCAAAATCCAAGATTACCTTCGTTTTACCTTTCTAGGTTCAATGATGCCGTATGTGTTATAAGTTTGCTGAATCTCGTAGTTACTTGTATCAGTAGGAGTTTGTTACTTACTGTTTGCAGTTTGTTATAAGTATGAATGAGGTATAATCAATTCCGCAAGATTTTTTCTACTGATGATGCTGTAATTGTTATGATTTTAGCTTCTTAGCAATGCTCAGAAAACCATGCCGATGTTCCACAACCTAATCAAACTCGAGATTGATGCTTCTGTGTTCAGCATATCGGGGTTGCGTGATTGGGAAGGAGTTGCAAATCTACTTTCTAATTCACCTAATCTTGAAATTTTGACCATCATTCTGGTATGACCTTTTCTTCACCTGTGGGGAGTCCCAGGCCCCATGGCAGTTGTATATATTCTCATGTTCCTATGTGTCCCCCCCTCACTTTTTCTTGTTTAGCCCATTCTTAACAGGTGTTACCCCACCTGGTCTCGACATAAAGCAATGCGATTCTGCTCATTTTCATGCCTCAGGACAATCAACATCATTAATTTTGCATGTACTAGCGGACAGATGAAAATGGTCAAGTATTTCCTGGAGAATGCCAGAATCTTGAGGGACCTGTACCTATTTTTGGACTACTGTGTGAGCAAGGAAGATCAGTTAAAAATGGAAAGAAAGCTGTTGAAGTTTCCCAGAAGATCAAGTAACTGCCGAGTCAATGTTGTCTCGAGCCGCCTGCTTTGCCGCTAAAGGAAGAAGTGGAAAATAGAAAGGAACAGGACAAGAATCTGGAACTAGTTAGAATAGACAGTAACTTTGCTGAAACTCTTTTTGGGGACCCATCATCAACTATCTGTCAACTCTATCATTTACGGGCTTTCTCAAGAATCACTTGAGGTCTAGAATGTTGAATTGAAGTTGATCAGGGGCTTTCCTGTTCCCGCAAAAAATGTATTTTTGGGTGCTAATTTTGAAAGACAAAAAATAGCAGTGTGTTGGAGCAACCGTTGTGCTGGTTTTGAGTGTAAGTACCCTTTCATTGAAGCTCCTTCGAGTTTTTCTTGGGAGCATAAAGAATGGGTTAATTAAGGGTTGTAGTGCCTGGTACCCTAAGTGGTGCAACTAAGAGAAGTTGAAGAAGCAAAGAGGACCATGTGAAAGCGAGGTTACTTTGTCCTCAAGTTTTGTGAAGGTTAGTTGCCCACAAGCTATCTACCTATGGTCGCATTTTGTAAATCTTGTTCTTTTCTTCTTATATTCGGAAAAAAAAAATTCAGATCAGGATAGTAGCTTGCCTCGTTTAATTTGAATAGACCTGATTCTGTGAATGTTCAGTAAATCATACAATTTTCAATCGATACCCATTTACTAAGTATTAAAATTCAGCATTCTGTTTAAATTAACATATAAAATTGAACTAAAATGATAACAAATTATTAAAGGCTTCAAAATGTTTAGTTTTATTGTTTAAATGACTTGAACCATATAGAAAAACAAAATGGAACATGTAAACGTGTATATTAGACATGAACAATGGTCCGGGTCAACCTGGCCCAACCCGGAACTGGCCTGGGCCAAATTTGGCCCAAGCACGGTCAAGGCACGACATGGCTCGGCACAGGGAAGGTTTGGGAAATACAAGGCCGAATGTGAGCCTGGAGCCAAGAAAACAGAACACGGCCCAAGATTGGGAGAAGATTGGGCCCGGCTTGGATTGTCCCAGGCATGGACGGTTTGGTCTAGGTCGGGTCTATGGTCACCTATTTCAAAAAAATGGTAAAATTACACATTAAGGACTTTCGGCTGTTAGGTAACTGTTATTTAAGTCCAAAACTTTTTTTACTCTCATCTAGGGGTGGTAACGAACCAAGCGTTTATCAAACTATTCGTGCTCGAGCTTGAATTCATCGTTAATGAACTGAGCTTATCGAACTTTGAACTCGAGCCCGAGCCAATTTTGAGATTCGAATACCTTATCGAACCGAGCTCAAACTTATCAGTGTTCAGTTTGATAGGTTTTTGAGTTTATCAAACCTTATACAATATTAATATAAATGTGTTTAATTTGTCTATTAGAGTCACTAAATATCATTAAGAATACTAAATATAATTACTTTTCAAAACGAGATTCTCGAGCTCGAATTTGAGTATGCCTAATTGAGCTCGAATTGAGCTTACGCATCGAGCTCTTTAATAGGTTTTTTTAACCTCTCGAACGTTCAAATCGAGTTCGAGCACCATCCTGAGCCAAACTCGAGCATCATTTCTTTGAGCTTGTCGGGACGGAGCCTGAGCACTCCTCATAGTGAAACGAGCCAAGCTCGAGACCGAGGGGTTTGGGCTCTGCTCGGCTCGATAACACCCCTACCCTCATCCAACATTCAAAAACGACTAGTTTCTAAGGCTATTTTTGTCCAACCAAATTTTTGTCACTCCTATAAATACCCACCCTCATTTCCTCACTTCCTCACACAACTTCCTACACTCTCCTCACTATATCTACTAGTTTCTCTACATTTCTCCTCATGTCTTATAGTTTTCCAACAATTTTCTTAATCTCCTTCTAATTTCTTCTAATCTCTCTTTAATCCTTTATTAATCTTCCATAAATTTTCTTTAACTCAATGGCTTCAAGGAATAGTACTAGCTCCGTCCCCACTAAGGGCCCATTCTCCTACACCAGCTTGGGATCGTTCTTCTGTCGCAAGAGTTTTACTTGAAAGGAAATTCACATCCAAGATGAGTTTGAGCTTGTTAACATCGATATGATGAATATCAAGTTGCAATTTGACAAGCAAGAGTTCGGCGACAACGTTAAAATCCAAGAGACTCCCACTCAAAATGTTGATATGCAAGAAGGGGATGATGAACAATCGGCACCTCAATGTCAAGCTTCCAAGGGAGGTGAAGGAAAATCTTGTCTCAAATCCTTCATATGGGAGCATTTTGAGACTATTTGGGAGAAGGAAAACCATTTCACTAAGTGCAAGCACTATGGGAAGAAGTTGGCACACAAGGTGAATTTCGGGATTGGGATGCTTCAATGACATATAATAAGCGAGTATCCGATACATTATCCGGGAGCCGAAGGGAGTTCCGGTGGACAGATACAACTCGGATCTACAACCGGGGTTCAGGTATTATTAAATTTACATTACTAAAAAAACTTGTTTTTCCAATGGCCAAATTACTAACAGCCAAGCATTGATAAAATTTTTTTGTCAATTTACCAACGACCTAATGCGTTGATAATTTATATATTTACCAACAATCAAATTACCAATGGCTAGGCGTTGGTAAAATTACTAACGTGTTAGGCCGATAGTAAATTTACCAACATGTATGGCCGTTGGTAAATTTTGTATTTTTTTACCAATGGCCTAACATGTTGCGTTGGTAATTTTACCAATGCCTAACTGTTGGTAAATACTATTATTAATATATTATTATTATTATTATAATATAGTTGTGTGTGTGTGTATTTATATATCATATGTATAACGCATAATAATATCATGTATATATGTACTATATATATATATATATATATATATATATATATATATATATATATATATATATATATATATATATATATATAACGGTCCGGTAAAATTCACCATGGGTCACCTAGTTTATTTTTTTGTCCTATCCGGGTACCTTACCTTTATTTTGTCCTAGCGAGGTACCTTTCCTCCTATTGCGCATCCTGTTCAACTACTTTCCGTCAAATTGGTCGTTAAATTGGATGGAAAATGATGATGTGGCATTAAATAATACTAAAATAAACTTAAAATGACGACTTCAGTCCTCAAACTATTTCAATTACTAATTCTAACCCTTAAAATTTATTTTCTTGATTTTCGTGTATTGTTCATATGATGAACACAAACACACAAAACCCACACGGATCTGAATCCTTGCCTGTTTTGAATGTTCTTGTTGTTTCGATGTTACTGGATTTTTGTTGAGAACATGGATACACCGAAACAACATTGTTTTTGAGAAAAAGAAGATCTGGTTGAGTTTTTGAAACTAACCAAAATTGCTCGATTTGATCCCGAGACTCCCCGGCCACCACCGTCCGTGAAAGTCACCGGTGGATGGCTCGGTTTCGTAGCATCAAGGCCGAAGGTTAATAGCCCCATGGTTTGGAGGCTTGATTTCGCTTCAACTGGTTTGAATTTTGATTCGTTTTGAATGTGGGTTCATGAAAAGGTTCAAGAACCCTAACACTTATTTTTGAAATTAAGTGTTATGTGTGCGAAATTGATCAAAAGGAATTGTTCCATTGTGATAATCGGCCTCTGAGGAACAAAACCCATATATTTTTGTTGCCGTTTGACAGCGATAGCGTCGCCGGAAAAGTCGCGACTTTCGTAGCTTGTTGAGCAGCCTGTGGACGAGAGCCAGCGCCTTTAACGCGATGATCCAGTCCCGCGTCTTGCTCAGCCGCTTGGAAATGGAAGCACCAGCACAGGTGCCGGAGAGGGGGAGAGTTCGTTGCGAATCGCCTGTAGTCGAGTCGCCGTTCTCAGCATCGAATCCCTGGCAATAACGTAAATTCTGGGCCCGATAGCGGCGAGCCTCGGCGAGTTCAGTGGTGGCGGAAACGAGGAGGATGATGAGGGCAATTCGGCGAGGAGTAGGAGACCGAGAGAAACCAAGTTGAGTTGGCGCCAACAAGGAGTTCAGCGGCGTCGTATGGCTGCTGGAATGGAAGAATGGTCTGGAATTGTTGGCTTAGGAGTAGCTCTGGAATTGTTCGATTAAATAATTGTACAATTGTTTCTGTGATTTTTGGACAATTACTGCGGAGGACGGGGAGGACGACGTAGAGGTCGAGGGCGGCTGGGATGGTGGGCGACAGAGGAAGAGGTTGACGGTGGCTAAAATGATTTTAGTGGAAGTTTAAGGGTTAGAATTAGTTATTAGAAAAGTTTAGGGTCCAAAGTTATTATTTTACATTTATTGTAGCATTAATTAATGCCACGTCATCAATTTCCGTGAGACTTAACGATGGAATCAACGGAAAGTACCCAGATAGGACACGCGATAAGAGGTAAGATACCTCGCTAGGACAAAATAAAGGTAAGGTACCCGGATAGGACAAAAAAATAAGCTAGGTGACCCATGGTGAATTTTACCCTATATATAACCTAGCCCATGAAAAAAAACCAATGGGCCAAGCTAATCTTAGGCCTAATCTAACCCTGACTATAAATACACTCATTATCTTCTCTCCCTCACATCTGCCACTTTTGCTCTCATCTCTCTAACTCACTTCTTCTTTCCCCGCTGTGTCTCCTCTCCCAGTTTCTTATCCTCTCGTCTTCTCTGATCTTTAGATTCTCCTCTTATCGCCTCTAATTTTCCATTTCTTTTCTCGACTTCTTTTATCTTCTGGCCTAACCCTTTATAGCCGATGCCATTTGCCATCGTTCCTGCACTCACCGTTCCTCGGCCATCCACCATCCCTAGCCACTGTTCGTTCGCTCCCAGCCTTCGTTCGTGTGTTCGCCGCCGGTCATTTTTTATCTGGTTTTGTAGATTTGGTTATACATGTTCTCTTTGATTTCATTTTTTATTTGACATATGGTTTTGTAGATCTAGTTGTATAAGTTCTCTTAGATTTCATTTTTTTTTTGTATGATTTCGTTCTTATATGATTTCATTCTTCATTTTGTTTTATTAACAGATTTTGTTGTTTGATTTGTATATCCGGTTGTCATTATGTAGATATGGTGTTTGGTTTTGTATATTTGGTAAATATTTGCAAAATTTTGTTATATTTTTTTTATATTGTTTGTGAATTTGCGCTTGTTTATGATAAATTTTGGTAAATTTTGCTTAAAATTTTAGGAAATATAATCTTATTTTAGGTGAATTTCAGTGAAATATTGTGACCTATATGTTTTCTTATTGAATTTTCATTAATTTATTTTTAGTATAGAAAATATTATTTCAGTAAGTTTTTTTAATTTTGTGAATTTTTGAAATATTATTGTAATTTTTTGCAATTTTTATTTTTGAATTTTTGAAGAATTTTTGTGAATTTTTTGGTACTAATAAAATATTTATTATATAATTTTGCTAAGTATCATTTTTACTCAATGTAACTCATAGCTTTACTAAATATAATTTTTACAATGTTGTTGTTATTAATTTCTTGGTTTTGTTAATATTAATTTTAAAGTTTTTGTAAATTAGTTTACTGAAATTTAATGGAAAATCTAACCCTAATTATTTTAGTCTTTTATAGCTAATATTTTTTTAAAGAAAATGAAAAGCAGTTTCCAACGGCTTTGTGTTGGAAACTGTTTTATTTTTTAAAATTTTAAGATATTTATCAACGGTCTTACGTGTTGGAAAAGTTGTTAATTGAGTAACAGCTAAAGCCGTTGGAAAAATTATCAACGGCCTAACCAGTTGGTAAATAATGGGTGAAATTACCAACGGCCAAACCCGTTGGTAAATTACCAACTTGCAAGCATTGGTAAATTCTTAGGCCGTTGGAAAATTAGGCCATTGGCAATTTACCAACAGCCATATTACCAATGTCTAGGCATAGCAAATTACCAAGGGCTTAAGGTTAAACCGTTGGTAAAATTTTTCCAATGATTGATTTTACCAACGTCTGGGCGTTGGTAATTTTAAATTTACCAATGCCTATGCGTTGGTAACGGCTCTTGGAAATCTCATTTTTTTTAATAGTGTTAATTAGCAAGAGTGTAGGGAAGGTAAGGTTAATTGGATGATATTCACAGAAAAACTTTTTAGGCAAGTTGAAGACCTACATTTAGAAAATTGGATTAGATTTAATTTAAACCCGACCTTTACAAAGACACCTAGGACAACTGCACGAAGAGAAGCATTTAGAATGTAGGTAAATCTAATTGGCAGACATTTTTTTCTACAATTGATCATTACATTACTTTTACTAGTGACATGTGAATATCTCCTATAGAACAGGATTATTTTTGTGTTATTATACAATGGATAAATGATGATTGGGTCATTCAAAAAAGAAATATTGCTTTCAAATGCATGAAATCTGATTACACAGGATATAATATCTATTAATATATCTTAGATGTACTTTGTAACTTTTTCTGTGCTGGCAAAGTTTTCTGTATTAGTTTCAACAATGCCTCTAATAATGATTTTGTGGCCTGAGAACTCTGTACTGCATTGAAATCCCCTCAAAATAATGCTTTTTTACGTATTAGATGCATGTGTTATACTTTGAACTTATGTGTGCAAAAAGGGCTTGAGGTTTTACAAACAGAAATACATCTAATCCGTGATGTATTACTATATTTGAAGACACAGCCTAAAATATGTAGGTAATTCAAAGAATATTGTCTTCAAAACAACCAATAGTTTTCATTGAAATGTTTTAAACTTGATTGTCCTACCTGTTAGAACTCTACATATGAGATGTTGATGGGTGTGTACCCACGTGCCTCATCCTCCTCATCATCAGCATCATTTAACCCCACGGAACAGTTGCTCAAGCGTCATTGACCCATATCATCTAGCCTACCGAAAGTAGATGGTTACCTTTACACCTCATTTGAAACAAGTGAGGATGACATTTTGAAGTGATGGAAAGCGAAAAGTGGCAAATTTCTGATTCTGTCTATCTTCGCAAAAGAAGTTCTTGCGGTTTTGGTTTCAACCGTTGCATCGAAATCCGCTTTCAGTGTTGGCAAACGAGTCATTTTAGAGAAATAGGCTAAGTTAAAGCCCGAAGCAGTGGAGGTCTGTGCATGCAACCATGACTAGAGCCTTGCTGCCTTAAGAAACAAAGCAAAAAAGTTCGGAAGATGAGATATAAGATGATGATGGTGCTCCCACAACGTAGATTTTAATTTTTCATTCTTAGAATGTATTCGATCTGATTATGCTGTGTACCACAGATTACATGTTTTCATTTCGGTATGGTTTTCTGGAACATTTTGCCATTTGATATGTAAGGTCAGTTCCAACTTGTTTGTAAGTGCTTTTTGGCTTTGTTATTAATAAAATTTATACCGGTGTTTGTGTTTTTTGTTTTCCAAAGAATTATAAAAATAAGTAAATATCTTCAACAAAAATAATAAATAGTTTTAAAATTTTATAAAACTTAAAAAAAAGTTTTTTAAAAATAAAAAACCAGCCCCACCCCATGCATGCACAGGCCCGACAAGCTCCCGGACCTAACCTGACCAGGTGGTCCAGGGCCGGTCAGACCCACCGACCCCTCTGGTTTATATATGCGTTAAAATAGATGCTATTTTTATTATCCTTATTAAATGGCGATCAATATACAGAGATTCTATAAACATTAATGCTTAAAAAAATATATATTCATTCATAATTAGAAAAAAATACATGTACCAGATCTTACAATTCCCAATTTTCATTTTATAAAATTAAGATTAAAACTGGACCATCACGAGAATTTTCAATTTTCAGTTCCCAAAATTCAATTCACGATTTGAATGGCGAATTAATAATAAAAAAAACCATCACAGTTCGTTATGATGACAGATATGTGAGGCTTCTGTTTTCTTTATTTTTTATGAATTTGTTCTATTAAAAGCCTCAAAAAATATTGAAAACAATAGGAAAAATAAAGACAAAAAATAGACAAAAAAATAATAATAATAAAGCAGCAGCAAAATAAGAAACGGTGGAAGAGACGAAAAGGTCAAGAAACGGAAATTTATAGAAGCGGGAAAATGGCTTAGTTAGTCCTAAAAGTTTTGGCTTTTTTCTATGTCAGTCCTAAAATTTTACATTTTTCTAAGTGAGTCCTAACAATTTAATACCGTTAGCACTATTAGTCCTAAAATGGATGTCTGCTGACATGTCAAACGAAATGTCCTAGCTGGCCTCTTTTTTCCTTTAATCCATTGACATGTCATCATAAAAACCCAAGACCCCCGTCTTCCTCCTTTCCTCGGCAAAACTTGGCCAATCCTGTTGCCTTCTATGGCAACTCTAACTGCAATTTCCAGCTCTTCTGCGTACCACTACATATTTTCTTATGATTTCTAGTGCTAGCTCCTCCAATTATGCCTCCAATTTAGATCCAGTGTCTGATTCCGGTTGTGCCTGACAATTTGATGATTTCAATTGCCTTTTTCCATGACCACGACCTGCTGGTGGTCCTCGCCAATGCCTCCCCATTTTGCCCCCTCCTAAGATCCAACTATTCAACAATTAGGAGGCGGTAGAAAAGCCTGAGACATGAGTTAGCTATAAGATAATCTTACCTTAAAAAATGGGTAAAATCTATATTTAGTCCCCTAACTATAAGGGTTGTCCTAATGTGGTCCCTTATCTCTAAAAGTGGCTATTAAAGTCCCCTAACTCAACTAACGTATCCTATTTTGATCCCTACTGTCAGTTCTGCCGTTATGTTGGATGGAAATTGCCTACATGGTACTTACTTTGCCACGTGACATCCTATGTCATAACAATAAGTGGCTAGAATAAAAGAACAATAAATAATAGGCTAAAATTGATGAAACACATAATTCTAAGGACTTTAAGTGACATTAATCCCTAATTTCTATCTTCCCCAAATCTTCTTGGATTCGAGCTCGCCGTCGCCGACCACCTCCAGCAGCACCTTCAGCACCGTTTCCTTACCGTTCTCCGCCGCCAGGTGGATCGGCGCCCGCTGGTTCAGATCAGTTGCACAAGTTAAGATCACATCCATTAATAGAAAAGAAAATGGCTACTCAAAGATGCCCTTCTACGAGCAATCTCAGTGTTCAATCTGTTGAGATGAGAGTTTTGAGTATGATCAAACATATACTAATATCAGAAGAGCATCAATGTAAATCTTACTCTCTGGAGTTTTCGCGCTTGAGAACGAGTTTCCTGGAGACAGAATTCCAGTTTCAACACCCTTTTCTTCAGTTCCTGATCAGCACGCCTCTGTTTCTCTAGCTGCTCAGTTAGACGAGAAAAGATGAGAAACAACAGTAATCAAATAACCTTAAAGCAAAAATCAGTCAGCTGGAGAACGAACGTACCTGCGACTCCAACTCTTTAGTTTTAAGCTTCCAGTGGGCAGACATTATTTTAATTTCATCTTTAAGTTTAGCTATTTCCTCATCCTTTACTAACAGAAGTTGATTAATCTGAACATACCCACTCGATTTCAAGGCTGCTGCCGTAGGGGACCAGAAGGCCGTGAAATTACTCCTAGAGAGAGTCGAAAGATAGCTCGGCTGCATATGTCACTGATCTGAATCGGCGAGCGCCGATCCACCTGGCGGCGGAGAACGGTAAGGAAACGGTGCTGAAGGTGCTGCTGGAGCCCTACCCGGACACCATCGAGCTGCTAGACAATCGGCAACAAAACATCCTCCACATCGCTGCCAAACACGGCAACTTGGAGGTTGTCGCTTATATCATGAGCCTCCAAGAGATGGAGGAGCTCGTGAATTCGCCGGATGTGCACGGGAACACGCCACTGCATCTGGCCGCGGCCAACTTCCACAGCAGCGTCGTGTATAAGCTCTCGAGGAACCCCAAGGTGGAGATCAGGGCGCTTAACAAGGCTGGTCGTTCTACTTTGACTCTCGTTCAGTTCGCCGATGACGATGGCATGGAGTTGCAGCAGGCTGAATCGACCTGGCGAGTGGGTATCAAGGCGGATTTCCGGTTGGCAGCGGGTAGGCCGGAGGTGGTTGGTGACGGCGAGCTCGAATCCAAGAAGATTTGGGGAAGATAGAAATTAGGGATTAATGTCACTTAAAGTCCTTAGAATTATGTGTTTCATCAATTTTAGCCTATTATTTATTGTTCTTTTATTCTGGCCACTTATTGTTATGACATAGGATGCCATGTGGCAAAGTAAGTGCCATGTAGGCAATTTCCATCCAACATAACGGCAGAACTGACAGTAGGGACCAAAATAAAACACGTTAGTTGAGTTAGGGGACTTTAATAGCCCCTTTTAGAGATAAGGGACCACATTAGGACAACCCTTATAGTTAGGGGACTAAATATAGATTTTACCCCTTAAAAATTGAGCTCCATGGGAAAGAGAAGGAGGTTGTTGAGGAAGAAATAGAAAGAGTGGAGGTGAAGTAGGAGAGAGCTGGGGGCAAGATGTACAGTTTGGAAAATATGAATAAAGAGATTTAGGAAAAAAAACTAGCTTAGTCAGTCTTAAAATTTTTGCATTTTTTCTATATCAGTCCTAAAATTTTACGTTTTTCTAAGTGAGTCCTAAAATGTGGAAGGAGTTAATGGAAGTTAAAGGCCAAGTAAGACATTCCATTTGACATATAGAATGTCATCCATTTTAGGACTAACAGTGCTTACGGTGTTAGTATTTTAGGACTCAATTAGTAAAAAAAATGTAAAATTTTAGGACTGACATAGAAAAAATGAAAATCTTTTAGGACTGATTAAGCTATTTTCCCTTATAGAAGCAAAGACCAAAGAGTCAAACCCAGCGCCAAATGAGCCTCTTCTCAACTTCTGACCATTCGGCCAATTACGAAAGATTGTCTTGTCTGAATCCTGGCTTACATGTACCAAATTACCAATATGAGAACAGCAGGTATTTCGAAAACTTCAGGTTTTTCCCAAATGTTCATTTTGGGCACTAAAGGTAGGAAAGTGGCCAACTTTAACAAGTACTCCTAGGGGTTTAAAGGGTGATTTGGAAATTTAAAGGGGCAAGTTGAGCGGGCTAATAGACTTTATTTTTAACGAAACAGTCATTTGAACACCAATAAAGAGATAATAGAGCAGCATTTCTCGGTTAAAGGCCGACCCAGACGAAGGGTTGGAGGAACAACTCCCAGGATTTCTTTATGTTTGCCTTTTTCTTTGTTTCTTGCTGTTCATAATTGAAATTGGATCCCAGCATTTTGGTCTTATTTTTTCATGTTGTTTCTCACTGATTACGTCTCATAATGGTATGCTTTTAAGCCAATAATCATGTTTACTGGGTACGACGACAATTAGAATATCAGACAAAGATTCGATCTCTGTCTACTAGTAGTTAGTTTTGTCAACCTGGTGGAAGCATCTTTTTGGATTGATTCCTTGTCTTGATTTTTACTATCCTCCTAAATATGGCCATGAAAATCCTGCATACAATTTTAAGAGTTTCATGAACCATGTCAATAATAAAGTGTTGTTCTTCCGTTATAGGAAGAATCTTGGAAGGCTTCGCCTCTTTTTCTCAGGAGCAGGTATAGATATCTCTCATGTTTGCAGTTGGATATCTACTTCATTGTGGCATGGTATTAGGGAGCTTGATTTAAGCGGCTTTAATATGGAGATGATCGCTTTCCCTGGTTATATATTTACCTGCAAATGCTAGAGTTCAGTGCCCATCTCTGCATGAATATGCCTCTGTTATACTGTATTCTGGGATGAGGTTTCCTCTCAAGAACTCATTTTCTGGCTGCCTTTTGCTTGAAGAACTGGCTATGAGGAGTTGTAACTTGGCAGATATTTGTAAGTTCAATATATCTAATCATACACTTATCAGCTATGATGAGGAGTTGTAAGTTTCCTAATGTTTTATCAGTGTATTCCCATAACATAACCAAACTCAGGATTGATGCTTCGAGGTGCTCAAGATGGGTTTCATGTGATCAGGAGGGACTTAATTTCCAATCTACTTGGTAATTCATCTAACCTTTTGATCATTGACTTGGCATGACTTTCTCTTTTCTTTTCTTTTCTTTTCACCTGTTGGGAGTTCCAGAGCTATTCGCTTGCTGCTTAAGGAAGACCCTGAACAAATGGAAATAAACAGGTCTGAATCTGGGAATGGTGAGAACAATGGTAATTATGCAGAGATTTTCTTTCTTGTTAAATCTTTTGTCGACCACTTGTCAACTCTGACATTATCTAGTTTGTTATGAACTGAAAGTTCACGAACTTTCATGTCCTGAAATGTGTTTCTTAATTAGCTGCTCATTTTGAAGAAATAGCGTCTGAGAGTGGGGAATGTTTCTTAACTAAGAATGGTTTCTGCCGTCTAATCAATCTGTTTGATATTTTTTAAAATGTATGAGGATCAAATTGTCATTTCTTAAAAGATAATGACTGTATTACTATAATTATACTACAATAATAATTATGGATGAACTAAGTACTTGTTATAATTAATTAATAATTAATAAATTGGTTACGTTACTTTTTCTAACTTCTTTAAATTGAGGCTGCCTCTAACCTAGGGATATAAATAAGTGCGCTCAGGTCATAGGTAGACAGCTCCCAACTTATTGAGTTATCGCAAAACACAAACATCTCAATTGTAAGTGTGCTCTTGTCTTGATCTTCTCGACTGTTCTTGAAACTAGGGTTTCATTTATTGACTTGAAGTTCAAGTAACATGTCTTCTATGCCTACTGTTCTGTATTATTTGTGATATGGGGCTTAGCTTGTTGCCTCATTGTTCAAGTAACTATACATCTGTTCTATATATGTCTCATATAGTGCATTAGCCGGTTTTGTGAATCTTTTGGTTGGAATTGCAGATCATTGGGTTGTGGTTTTCTCTCTTTTGGTGGAATTTTATGGCGGACAAGACTTCTAAAGCAATGTCTCTGGGTTTCGGTTCACCTGGATGCGGATTGATGCCTACAGAGGCGCAAACAGGAGAAAACCGAATCGACAGACTTAGTGATTTGCCGGATGCAGTTATCTATCACATATTTTCGTTCATCCCTTACAAAGATGCTGTTCGAACATCCGTTTTGTCAACCAGGTGGAAGCATCTTCTTGCATCAGCACCTTACATTGATATCGGCCACCATTTCTTTTTTCTACATGATACCTATGACCCTGCAACTTTTCCTAGATTCACCAACTTTATGGACTTTCTGGATAGAGTGTTGCTCTCCAGTAGTAGCTATGTTTCAAGGTTTTGCCTTGGTCTGTGGGGAGGAATTGTTGACACAGCTCATGTCTGCCGTTGGGTATCCGCCTTGTCGCGGCGTGGTATCTCAGAGCTTGATCTATCCATCAGAACTCACCATTTTCCAGCTAGCATATTCACCTGCAAGACTTTGAAGGTGTTAAAACTGAATCTTGATAAGTTTGTCATGAATGTTCCTGCTGATGTCTGTTTTCCAAATTTGAAGATACTTCACCTTTGTTCAGTTATATTCCCAGACGATGTTTCTGCTCAAACACTCTTCTCTGCCTGCCTTGTGCTTGAAGATTTAGTCATCCGGAAATGTGATTTGACGAATGTTAGCAACTTCAATATATTTATTCATACACTCAAGAGACTGACAATATTAGCTCACATTGTCAACCTGCAAGTTTATGACAATAACTCACAAAGTTCCCATCGTCATGACCACAACCTTGTGCTTGACACGCCAATGCTTGTTTATTTCAAGTATGATGATGAACTAGCCCGAGGTTTTTCCTTCATAAACATGGGGTCTCTGGAAGAAGCCTATATTTATGCAACAACACAAGGGGAGCGCGCTGCTTATCACGCTAGTCTGCTGGATTTAATGCAAGGCATTAGTAATGTCAAGACGCTTAATCTAGCCTATTTCTCCAGCTTGGTAAGTTTCCTAATCGATCTCAGTGTTATCTGAATTTCAGTTCAGGTTCAGTTATTAGGACTGTCTTCTGATGTAGGGTACACTATTGACTGATACCCTTGTAATGGTTATGATCTTTAGGTTCTTGGCTACCATGAGAGAAGCATGCTGACATTCTACAACCTAATCAATCTCACCATTGATACTTCTCGGTGTGGTTGTGATGGACTTGCAAAGCTACTTCTTAGTTCACCTCAGCTTGAAACTGTTACCATCACTCTGGTACAACTCTTTTTTTAATCTCACCTCTTGGTATAGTTCATTAACTGTTCCTTGTGGTTGAACCTATATATATATATATATATATAATCTCATGTTCTCTATTTTTGCCCTTTGGTCGGGGATGAAGAGTGATGATTGTGCCGGGCTGGAAGACGAAGAGATGCCATTTTGCACTTTTTCATGCCTCAAGACAATCAGCATCAATTACTTTAATTTCACGGATGGTCAAATGCAGATGGTTAAGTGTTTCATGGAAAATGCTCAAGTCCTGAGGAACTTGAACCTCCGTTTGAGTTGTGCTCTGAGCAAGGAAGTGGAGCTAAGAATGACAACAAAGCTGATGGAGTTCCCAATGAGATCGAGCAAATGTCAACTGAATGTTGCCAGAGGCACAGAAGTTTCTGGGTTCTTTGGTAAGTAGAATGAAAGAGGACTTGTTTAGGAGAAAGATGAGTGACTGATTTGTTCCCTAAATCAAATATTGGTAACACATTTGGTTTGCCCTTGTATGATAGGTTGAATTGGTGATAGCTTCTTTTATTTCTGAATGGACCCAATTACCTCCATATGGGCAGCTCTCACTACTAAAAAAACCCAAATTTCTAACTGCCACAATTTCCAACGGCTAGGCAGTTGGAAATTTCCAACTGCCTAAACCGTTGGAAGACGAAAAAAAATTCCATATTTGTAGATAAAAAGCCGTTGGAAAATGGGCCAAATAATGTAAATAAAATATTTTTAATAAAATTTGATATATATATATATAATTTCCAACGGTTATAACCGTTGGAAACTAAGTGCTCAGGTTCAAAATTTTTTTTTTCATGCATAAAATATTTCCAACGGCTTTAGCCGTTGGAAAAATGATGTGTAACAATGAAACGGCTTTTTTTGCAATATTTTCCAACGGCTTTAGCCGTTGGAGAGGGAAGAAAATGATTGAAAGTACATATGTTGATGCATTTTTAAATTATTTTATATTTTCCAATGGCTAAAGCCGTTGGAAATAAATGGAAATAAAATTTTATTAAAATTTGTATTAAAATGTGTCATAAAAACATTTTTCCAACGGCTTTAGCCGTTGGAAAAAGAAGTGTGATAATGGAATGGTGTTTGTTTGGGAAATAAATTATTTCCAACGGCTTTAGCCGTTGGAAAAAGAAGTGTGATAATGAAATGGTGTTTTTTTTGCTGTGTTTATGAATTTTTGAACATTTTCCAACGGCTTAAGCCGTTGGAAAGAGGGAACATAAATGATATTGCATCTGCTCCTTAGTTTTGATTTTTTTATTTTCCAACGGCTTAAGCCGTTGGAAATAAAGGAAAATAATTTTTTTTTTTTTATGTGTCATAACTAATTTCCAACTGCTTTAGCCGTTGGAAAAAGACACAATTATTGAGCTGAAAAGTTTCCAACGGTTTGAGCCGTTGGAACATCATTAAATGAAACGGTGCGTTTCACAAAATTTTTCCAACGGCTAAGGCCGTTGGAAAATTAGTTTTTAAATTCCCCCCCCTGGCGATTCGTCTTCCTCGCTGTGCTCGCAGCTCGTCTCTCTCCTCTGTGTTTTTCCTTCCCTCCCACACGCACACACAGCACCTTCGTTTGTTCAAGTAAGAGGTTAATCAACAAATTGGAGCTGCTTTTCACGTGGATCTACTCTTCTTTTCCTTGATCTGCAGGTTAGTTTGAATTTTTTTGGATTTTTATATTTATTATTTGCGGTTTTGCGTTTTTCATGTTTTTGTTGATAATGGGTTTAGATTTTGCGCTTTGTAGCTGAGTTGAAGCTATTTCCAGGCATTTTAAGCAAGTAAGCTGTTGGATTTGAGGTAAGTAATTTTAAGACGTATGTTTAAATTTTTTTTCCTTAAAAATAGTTAAAATCTGAATTATTTATGGTAATTTGGTTTAATATATGTTGAATGTGTGTGATTTGTAGTTGTTGATGGTTGGATTTGAAGTATTTGGGTTACCCATTATAATTTAACATTTATGTCCATTTTCTTTCTTTTTTCCTTAATTACGGGATTAAGTTACAATTAGAAAATAATTAGTTTTAAGTAAATTTTTTAGGTAGTATATTTATGTGTCAAATTAGTTAGTATAATTAAAAATATTTAATAATTAGTTTTAAGTAAATTGCTTACGTAGTATATTTATGTGTAAAATTAGTTAGTACATTAAAAAATATTAAATAACTTTGTTGGGCTTAAATTGTTTAGGTTGTATATTTATGAGTGAAATTAGTTAGTATAATAAAAAATAGTTACTAATTAGTTGTAACTAAATTGTTTAGTTCGTATTTTTAAGAACAGAAAATAATTAGTTTTAAGTTAATTGTTTACGTAGTATATTTGTCTGTGAAATTAGTT
This sequence comes from Aquilaria sinensis, assembly GCA_005392925.1. Classification (NCBI taxonomy): domain Eukaryota; kingdom Viridiplantae; phylum Streptophyta; class Magnoliopsida; order Malvales; family Thymelaeaceae; genus Aquilaria; species Aquilaria sinensis. The sequence goes on along the minus strand of SMDT01003116.1, from coordinate 4,280 downwards.
AGTATATTTATAAATAGAAAATACTTTGTATTTTAAGTACATAGTTTAGCTAGGTTCTATGTTTGTGTGTGAATGTAGTTAGTATAGTTGTATACCAAATCTTTAGTTTGAAATCAATTGTTTAGGTAATTTATTTTTTTATAACAATAGTAATAATTACTAATAATAATAATAATAATAATAATAAACAATAATAATAATAAACCCAATAATACTAATAATAATAATTTTAATAATAATAATAATCATCAGCATATATAATAATAAACCCAATTAAGAAGAGTAGTAAAAATAATAATAACAATAATAATAATAAACCCAAAATAATACTAAGAATAATAATATATTAATCATCATCATCATCATAATAATAATAAACCCAATTAAGAATTGTAGTAATAATAATAATAATAATAATAATAATAATAATAATAATAAAAACCCAATAATAATAATAATAGTAAGTGACTAATTATTATGATTAGCATAGGATAATTATAATTATAAGAATAATAAGATAGAAAAAAAGAAGTAATAATTATGAATTATAAAAACTAATAATAAAACCAAGGAAGGCATAATAAAGGAGGATTAGTTAAAGAAAAAATTAGGATTTAATATAATAGTAATAAAAAGAAGAACTAATTATATATCATAAGAAACCCAAGAAGAATAAGAATGAAGAAGGAAGAAAATAAGAATAATTAATTACAAGAAGAATAATAATAGAAGGAGAAGAAGATTATCTATTACGAGTAACTAATAAGAATTCCTAATTAATTATAATTAGTATTAGTATTATTCCTAATAAAAATCTCGTAATAATAATAATTCTAATAATTAAACCCAATAGTAATAATTAGATGGTAACTAATAATAATAATAATAATAATAATAATAATAAAACCCATCAAGAGTAGTACATAAGTATAATAATAATTATAATTATTATAATTATAAAAATAGTAATAATAATTATAATAGTAGTACTAATAATAAACACAACAACAGTAGTATTAATTACTAATAATAATTATAATAATTATCACAATAATTATTATAATAAACCCAACAAGTGTGAAGCATATCTAATAGTAGTAAATTACTACCTATTACGTTTTAACAGTAAACCTTAACTAAAATTCGAAGTCACCTGTTAACCTTACGTAAACCGTTACTTAGTCATTACAATTTGTGTGTTTGAAATGACATGGTTTAGATTAACTAAACAACATAATCAATTGGTAGGACTTCATGGACCGTAGTTGGATGTATAGTAGTCGTTATTTACCTGGCCGAGTTGGGTACACAGAGGAGTGGGAGACAGGGATTGAGCAGTTCATAACATTTGCCTGTAGTAACCCAGCTCACATGGATGGCAACAAAATACGTTGCCCGTGTAGGAGATGTAAAAATTTGAGGTTTAAGGATTGTGATGACGTTAGAGTTCATCTATACAAATGGGGTTTCATGCCTTATTACACAAACTGGACAGCTCATGGTGAGCCATTTAATGAGCCTCCGCATCAGCCGTTTGATAATTGTGATTGGTATGAGCATGCTGAGTTCAGTTCAAATGCAAACCCATATGCTCGAATGATATTTGATGCAGCGGGACCAAGTATGCATCAGAATTTCACTGAAGTGGATCAACAACCTAATGAAGGTTTTAGAAGGTTTTCTGATTTACTGTACTCCGCTAGTACACCTCTTTGGGATGGATGTGAGAAGCATTCTGAGCTTTCTGCTGCAGTTCGTTTGTTAAACCTTAAAGCAGAATATCATATACCAAGAGGGTGTTATGATGGTATCGCGGCCTTGATGAAAGAGACACAGCCAAGTGACAGCAAGATGCCATCCAATTGGTATGAGACGAAGAAATTAGTTTCACAACTAGGTCTTGCCCATCTTAAAATTGATGCTTGTGTTAACGACTGCATGTTGTTTTGGAATAATGATGAAGATGGTTCACAATGCAAGTTTTGTGGTGAATCTCGGTTTAAGCCGAGAAAAGCTGGGCGGGGTAAGGATAGAGCAAGAAAGACTATGCACTATTTACCACTCACTCCTCGCCTTCAGCGACTATATGCTTCACTTTCAACTGCAGAGCACATGAGGTGGCACAGTGAGCATCGATCCGACCCAAATGTTTTAAAACATCCTTCAGATGGGGAAGCATGGAAACATTTTGATTCCACGTACCCGTGGTTTGCGGCGGATGCCCGAAATGTTCGCCTTGGAGTTTGTTCTGATGGCTTTGTGCCTTTTGGAAACTCTGGTAAACAATACTCATGTTGGCCTGTCATTGTTACTCCGTATAATTTGCCTCCGTGGATGTGTATGAAGAAACCATATATGTTTTTTACTGCATTGATACCTGGCCCTCGAAGTCCACGTCAGAATATTGATGTGTATTTACAACCTCTTATTCATGAATTGAAGCAGCTATGGGAGGATGGGGTCGAAACATGGGATGTTTCACTTAAACAAAATTTTCAGCTCCGAGCTTCGGTTTTGTGGACCATAAATGACTTCCCGGCTTATGGGATGTTGTCAGGATGGATGACTCATGGGAGGTTATCTTGCCCTATTTGCATGGATGCTAGTAAAGCCTTCCAACTTGAGCACGGGAGGAAGACTTCATTCTTTGATTGTCATCGACAATTTCTCGAGTTGGATCACCCATATAGAAGAAACAGAGTCACCTTTAAGAAAGGAAAAGTTGAGAAATCGTTGCCTCCTAAGCGTTTACCGCCTGAAACAATATTTGAACGTATCTCACATTTGCCTTCTGTAGTTCACAATGGCCAGGTTGTAACCATACCAGGTTATGGCAGAACTCATAATTGGACAAAATGAAGTATTTTCTAGGAGTTGCCGTATTGGAAGAGTAATTTAATCCGCCATAATTTGGATGTTATGCATATAGAGAAGAATGTGTTTGACAATATATGGAATACAGTGATGGATGTGACCAATAAAACTAAGGACAACGTGAAGGCTCGTAAGGACCTGGAGATTCTGTGCAGTCGATCAGAGCTAAATTTAATTCCTCAAGGCGACGGCCGAGCATTTAAACCCAAAGCCACTTTTGCACTAAACAGACATCAGAGATATGATGTGCTGAATTGGGTTAAAACACTTAGACTCCCAGACGGCTATGCATCGAACCTTGGGAGGTGTGTTGACAGTAATGTAAGTCAGATGTCTGGTATGAAAAGCCATGATTGTCATGTAATGATGCAGAGGCTCCTCCCAATTGCACTTGAAGCAATTCCTGAAAATATTTGGAAACCGTTGACCGAGTTAAGCCAATTCTTCCGAGATTTATGCTCTCCAGAGTTAGATGTAAATCATAAGGTCGATTTGGAAGCCAATATTCCTGTCATACTTTGTAAGTTGGAAAGAATTTTTCCACCGACTTTTTTCGATTCGATGGAACATTTGCCGGTTCATCTACCTTACGAAGCAAGGGTTGGAGGCCTCGTTCAATATAGGTGGATGTATAAATTTGAGCGTTGTATGCATGACCTCAAAATGAAGGTATTAAATAAGGCTCATGTAAAGGGTTTAATTTGTAAAGCATATCTAATTGAGGAGACATCTACATTTTGCTCTCACTACTTTAAATCCCATATTCCACATATGGCAACTAGAGTACCTCGTAATGATGATGGCGGACAAGGACCATATGATGAATCGGTGTGGTCTATCTTTAGATACCCGGGTCGTCCATATGGTGTATCACGATATTGATATCTTGATGACAATGAATTGAGGGTCGCTACTGCATATGTGTTACTGAATTGTAAGGAGGTGAAGCCGTACCTCGAGTAAGTGAAATAACACATATTTTTTTTATAAACTTTATTAAGTAATAATACTTTTCTTCTTTTATACTAAACTCATCAAGTTTATGCTCCATCGACCTCTTTCTATATTTTGTAGTTTGTTTGTTGATGAAGTGCGTACGCATGAACCCAAAATACAGATGTCAGACCTGGATGTCTACATTGAGAATAACTTTGAGACATGGCTTAGAAACTATGTAAGTTATCTACACTTAAATTTCTCCCATATTTTGCTTTTGAAGGGTAACACATATTCATAGTATCACTATGTGAAACTAGGTCAATGATGTGCGTAACACTATCACAGACCGCTTCCTATGGGATGTTGCATGCGGGCCATCCCGTCGTGTTGAGAGTTGGCCTGTTTACTTCATAAATGGCTACAAGTTCCACATTAGCGACTGGGGTCGCGACAAAGCAACATATAAC